>PVKU01006422.1:85726-104349 GCA_004027475.1 Anoura caudifer
AAGAGTTCTTTCACCCTTCTTCCAGGCAGTCTCTCTTGCTCCCAGGCCACACAGCCAAAGGGAGCACCCCAAAGCCGCGTGGTCCTTCTTCTACCAAAGCTGTGGGGAAGGGGTCCCCACTCTGGAAAAGCCACGTGGCAATTCTCTGCTAAAGCCACATGGTGATTTTCCCTCACAGGGTTGTGAGGGTCCTAACTCTCGGGAAAGCATGTGGATTCTTTCTTCTTTTAATGGCTGCTGCTCCTCAGTTTAAATACCCGCGCCAAATCTCTTCTGTACCCCCATTTCCGACTCCTCCTACAATCAGTTACACCTGCCAGCATTCCTGTATATTCCAAGTATTTTTGGGATGCCATCATGAGTCCGGACAGGTGTGTCCCCATTTTCTGGAGCCAATCTTCTCCAAGCTCCCACGCAGGCACTGTGACTTGAGGTTCCTCCCCCAGTCACGTCTTGGGGGGAGTCCTTTCCATCCCTCTGGCTCAGATCATGGTCACAGCTATTTAACACATCTAAGCTACTAGCCAAAGGCTATGGATATGTTAAAGGACCATGCCATGGATTAGCAGCTCTGCATGTCTCTGCTCCATGTGTCCCTTTCCCCAACTCACACCTGTGGGGGAAGGGGTAAGGACATCCCATATGTCCCTCTAATATTTCCTGGACACCCTGAGTTCTGGGCCCACTCCAAATCCCTTTTTGGGGGCCCCCTCTTGGCTGCACCCTGTCACACTTCTTGCTGTCAAAGAACAGAGCCCGTCTCTTCTCAGGCCCAGAGGGTCTTCCTATCTGCTCAAAGAAGAAAGAGGCAAAAGTGAAGTGGGGTCTTTGTACACAGAAGAGAACTTTCCCAAAGCCCAGGTTAGTCTGCTTCTGCCCCTGGGTGCTGACACATGTAATGTGCAGAGGATGGTGTTGTCTTGGGGATATTGCGTGGGGCAAGCTGACATCCTTGTATTCTAGAGGTGAGAAATTCGATAGAAAGGTTAAAAGTTCCAAAAATGAGAATTATATTCTCATTTATATTCTCTCCAACAATGAGAATTATAGTAACTACATACCTGATGAGAGGTAAAAACTAGGTGACAGTGATGTGGACTAACCCTAGAGTGTCCCAATTGAATTGTTACGGTAACTTTAGTAGGAATGAAGATTAACTGAAGGTGAATGCAATATCTATGTAAAGTGAATTTACATGGACTACAAAAAATGAATTTTTATGATGGCAATGTTGATGATTTTTCTTTTTAATGCCTTCTTTCCCAACTTCTCTGGTAAAATAAAAACAAATCAACTTTTAAATCAACAACTCTTTTGTAGACCTAAGATTCTACATCATTATATACATATATATGAATAAAAAATATTTGCTTACTGACCAACCAATGATCACTCATTTCCTCCAGTATAGTGCTGTGTTCCTTTCTATGTTTTAGAATAGCCATTCTTAACATTTGCTATCTGGTCTAGCAGAATAAGCATCACCTAAAGTTTGTTAGAAATGTCAGTGTTTAGATACTGCTCAGATTAACTGAAAAATTAACTCTGAGGTGGGGTGACTGATGTATGCTTTAACAAGCCCTCCAGGGGATTCTAATGCATACTATATTTTGAGTACTTTTGCTCTAAAACACTAAATTATCATTGCTAGTACAGATTATTACTATTATTAGTATATAAAGAATGTGCTAGGACTATAATAATTTATATGAGTCCTGGCTCAAATGTCAATATTGATTAATAGTAAAATTGAGCTCCTAGAACATCAATCACTGTTTGAAAAAGAAAAACATTTTTAGCCATGCTAGTAGGTAGTGTAAGTATGGTCAATTGAGCTTAATGTTATTTTCCTCATTAGTACAATAGGGAAATAACATGTAACTTACTGAGTTAGTATATGGCCTAATGGAGTTAATAGTTTCACTACCCTTCAGAGAGGACATAGTGTATAGCAAAGACTCAGGAAATGAGAATAGATACCAGTTTTGAGAATCAAACACCATCTTGTATAAGTCTTCATCCAAATTCACCCTTTTCCCAAACAGTTGGTAATATTTTTTGTTAGGATTAGAGTATTTTTAATGTTTTATTTAATACTTTAGACATAAAAAAAGCTAAAAAAAAATGTATTATCAGAAACTTACACTACATAAGAAACATAATATTGTAATAAAGTCCCTGGAAGTCTTTCCAAATCACATTCTTATTTCCTTTGCCTCAAATTAATGAATATCTTGTAATATTTTCTTTATAATCAATATTCACTTCTGAATATACCTCTGATTAGTATCTTTGTAGTATCTTTAGGTACTATCTTTAGGTATATTTGCTTAATATTTTCTTTTTTATTAGTAGCCTATCTTTTCTCTCTGACTGATTTTATTATCTTTGTCTCTTTGGTATTGCAAATTTTCAGTACACTTTGTCTAGGTAAAGTTCTTTTTATTTTTCTTGATTTCAGTGTGAGATATTATGATTTAAAAATATATATGTATTTGGCCTTTGTCTTTGTTTCTGGCTCAGAGCTCTTAAACACCTTAAGAATTTCCTAAGGCATGGAGATTTTAAAATCCTTTGTTATGTAAATGAGGTGATTTTTAGGACTTCCCTTAGGTAACCTAAGGATGAGGATTTGTTGCCAGGGAAACCAACCTTGTAATTAATTGAAAGTTTGGAACTTTCTATCCCACTTTTTTGACTTCCAGGGAGCAGAAAGAGACTAGAATAGAATTTATTTCACCAATGGCAAGTAACAGGGTTGGGAGAACTGGTTTGGTGAATAATTGGAGATTCTGGGAGAATGGTGGAACCAACCTGGAAGCTCTCTCCCTGTTTCCGCAAACCTTGCCCTACGCATCTCTTTCATCTGGCTATTCCTGAGTTATTTTCTTTCATAACAAACCAGTAACTTAGTGAGTGAAATGCTTCTCTGGCTTCTGTAAGTCCCTCTAAAACGTTCATGAAACCTTGGGTAGAGAAGGTTGTCACTGGAACATTCCATCTGTACCTATAATTCAGAAGCCTCCGTGACAGCCTGCTCTTGCTATCGGCATCTACAGGGTATGGGGTTGCAAGGAGGCAGTCTCGTGAGATTGAACTTTACCCTGTGGGATCTGGTGCTATCTCCAAACAGGTAAGTGTCAGAATCGAGTTAAATTGTGAACAACCAGTTGGTGTCAGAGAACTGCTTGTTGATATGGGTTAAAAAACAAACAAAGAAACAAACAAACAAAAAAAAAACCCACACTCTGGAATTGGAATCAGAATCATACAGCATGGTTCCTACAAGTAAATATCCATTTTTTTCAATTTGTTAAAATTGTTGGCATTTATACATATTACTTCCCCCGCCTTCCCTTCTCTGGTCTTTCTCAGAATGCCAACTGAATGTGTATTAGACCTTCTTATTCAATCCTCTCTACCTCTTAACTCCTCAATTTTCAGACACTTCATCTTTTATCTTTCTATGACATGGAATAATGTGCTGAAATCTGTCTTCCATGAACTGTCATCTCAGCTGATTAAACTATCAATTGAAAGTGTAAATTCAGTGAAAATATTTTTAATTTTATAAGTTGTAATTGTTTAACTTTAAAACTGTCTTACATATTTTATTGTTTCTTGCTCACAGTTTGAATTATGCCTTTAATTAAAAATTAACTGCAGTCATTTTATAGTCCATATATGTTCATTTAAATATCTGAAATATTTGGTTGTCTAATTTTGTTTTTATAGATACTCATTATCATGCTTCTCATGTTCTGAAATTTGGGCTTGTCAACAGATATTGGATGATTTTAAACAGCAGGGATTCTTAGGGTCTGATTGATAGGGGTTACTCTTATAGATTTGTGTTTGCTGCTGTTGGGTGCTGCCAGCCTGAGAATACTTTGAAACTATTAGTTGACTGGGTTTTCCAGTAGAAAATTCAAAGCCCAAATATGAATAAGATCTTGGTTATATTTCATATTCTCTTGGGAAGACATTTTTCCTCACTTGGAGCTAAGGCTAACAAACGTCTTATTTTGCCTTCTTAGTAGTGGGTAGATTTTTAGGGTTTACCCTTTCAGTGAGTGTCTACTCTTTTAAGGTTCAAGAAGAGCTATTGTTAGACTTGTCCCCTTGTGACATTGTCATAGAACACTTAGGAAATCACAAGGATGTGTCTACCTGACTCTGGGGTGTTGGTGAGACAGAAATGTTGGCAAACTGCTTCAGGAGAGTCCCCGTTTTAGAAAGAACAATCTTCCTTTTGTTTTGTCTTCCCTTTTGTTCCTGAGGCTTTCATTGATTTTAATGTAAGCTTCCAAAGTGTTTGCCGCATTTTGACCAGCCTGTACAGTAGTATTAAGGATACATTTGTTTATGAAATCAGAAGCAGAACTTATGAATAACTTTTCTCCATCTTAAGTAGAAAAAAAAACTTCATCAAAATAAAAATTCCATTAACCAGTATTAAGGTTGAACATATACTGTGTGGATCCTATTCATCAATGTAATTTTTCTAGTTAAAATTAGTTTCAATGACAAAGCTCCTTTGTTCAAAGATATATTAAAATATATTTTTATCAAAATTATATACCATTATAAAGTAAGGGAATACAAAATCTCAGTTTATTGCTAAGACATTAAGAGATAATGGCAAAATATAGCAACAAAATAATTCAAAGGGAAACATTAATTTGACAATATTAGGGTTTTATTATAAAATAAGTCATTCCAGAAAGTGACATATGCATATTAAAAAAGAAGTCTCTGCATAATGAATCAATAACTTTTAGAATCCTTTTTGATGTAGCATTTAGCAATTAACTAGTGTTGAAGTTAAGCCTTATTTTATTTTCTCCAGTTTTAAATATTAAAATAAAATTTAAAAAAATGCTTTTCATTTCATAATTATTTAAATTTATAAAATTATCCTTTATTTATAACTCAATGTTCATAATCTCAAAGATAGACAAAAGCATCACCTTTATATCCAATTTTTGTAAAGATCTAACTGAGACTCAGAAATTATGTGCCTTACATGCTATCTCATGATTTTCAACATCAGAGTTCAGATTTAAAACAAACACTTTCACTCTGACCCAACATTCTTACAATTCTAATTTGTATTTTTAGTGGTAGTAATGCTTAAAGGGGTCCAAATTTTATAAAAATGCCAACATTAAGTGGAATATTGTATATTGCAGTAAATAGCCAGGCAGTGGCAGTGTCGGCCGCCTGAAGAAAAAGTACTTCTTTATCTTTAATAATACAGCCTATTTATAGAACTGAGTCTGTTCTGATAAGGGATATTTCATCAAAACAATGATACTCTATATCAGTGTGATTTGTTTGTGAAGACTTTAGGGGTGCTTTATCTTTTCTGTGGACATGATTCTTATAAAAAGAAATTACTCTCACAGTAAGTAAAATGTCAGGGTGTTTGATATTTCTTTTGCCTTCTTTAATGTGTCAGATGTTTCAATAACAAAATGCAAAAGATGGGAAATTTAGATTGAGTTTTCTTGATCTTACTTTTTATTTCTATACAGAAATCGTGTGCACCTGCTCACACCGTAACCACGTCAGGCAGTGATAGAGCAGCTTCCTGGTGAGTAAAATTTGCAAAGAACATTCATCTGACTTCAGAAAGACATCTGGGCAAATGAGCTCTTTTAAAGCCACAAGCAAAAAATGCCTGAACCACAGATACATGCTTACTGGACAGAGCCACCCAACTATTATTTTAAAGGTATCAGACAAGGACATTTCTGTTTTAGGGAAAGTAACGCATGAAGAAAAGTTATTAATAGTGGCTCAGCATTTATACAATACAAACCTGTTGTCAATCAAAGGGTGATTTGATAGTATTGTTATAAACTGAGAACTTGCTGGACATTTATTATCAAACCCAAGTCTTTATTTCATCCTATGCAGATTAAGGCCTCAGAGCATTGCTACAAGATGATTTGTGCATGGATTTTATTATTAGTGAGTACTTTTGAATCACTCTAATATGTATTAAATAAGTTAATTTGCCCCATGGAAAAGTTTATCATTTCACCTAATTCATACCCGTTTCAATTAAATCATTTTTTTCTGATATTGGGTTGCAATAGTTACTCCTAAATTTATATTCCCTTTGCTCTGTGTGATCCGTCTCCCTTTAGTTGAACAGCGATGCACCACTTAAAAGACATTACATGTTTTGAATGATTAAGTAGGGAAAGAAGGAACAGTATATCCATGGGGGCAAGCAGTAAGGGGAATGATCTTAAGAAATCAATAACAGAGTTAAGATAAATGAGATCAAGGAACAGGTTCCATGTGAGCCGTTTGTTTAAGTGTGCTCTAAAATCTTTCTATCTGAAGTGTGACTTTTACAGAAGAGCAGCATCAACAAACAGCACCTGAAAATCTCAGGACTTACCCTAGAACTTCTTAATTGGAAGAAAATCTGAGCGTGGTGTTGTTTATAAACAGGAGGAGACATTGATTAGGAAGCAGGAAGGTCAGCTTGTCTTCCATTGTAATAGCGGGGGGAAAAACGACACTTTCTTTCTATATAGTCTTTCAGACTATAGTAATGGCATGGAAGAGGGCTAGAAGCAGGGGTGATGTACAAACTCTTAATGCCTGGCGTAACGTGGATAGTGACTATTCACAATAGATGCAATAACAAGTAGAGTTGTCAGGCAACACACCATATTGGAAAATAGAGGGTGAATAGAGGAGTCTGATGTTAGGATATTATATCACATACATTTTGCTTATAGATTGGAGACAGGATGTGTTTTCATGCTAAGTGGTACCTAAAGGGCAGTTTTAGCAAAGTAGTCCTGTTACAGGCAAGGCAACTCAAAAATAAAAATCCTGGTAACTCCACTAGGAAATGTATTTTACTAGCTCAAGTTAGAAATAGAGGAGGGAATTGAAGAATATTAGCACTCATACTATGCTGAAAGGGGATTGCAGAGACTCCTATTTCTTTTTTTTATTCACCCATCTTTTTCTTAGAACAGAATTGTAAATTCATGAAATAAAATATTGCATTGGCCCAAAAGTCTGCTCAGTTGTTTTTCCTTAAAATAAAACACATTTTCATTTTCACCAGTAACTGTATCGGTTTGGCTATTTTGAGTATGTCAGCTATCTCCTGCTATTAGCTTCTAGTGGGTAGAGCCCAGGGGTGCTGTTAGACACCTTCCAGTGCAGAAGACAGCAGCCCCCAAGATACCTGCAACAACTGTAAGCACGAATGAAAATCTGTGTCTTATCTTGGGAACTAGTAATAGTTAATAGTATTTTTATAATTTGTGGCCTATTTTCATTTAGGAAATGTGAAAATTTGATTAGTGGACATTTGTTTTTATCCAAAATGTCCATGCGGACATCGGTCCATGCCAAAAGTTCTTGACATTTGGTTCTTCCCAAATGTCAATGGAGGCATTTGTTCCAGACCAAAAATATCTGTGAATAGGCTGCCAAGGCAAGTAGGGTTATTATTGGCAACACAGCCACAACACTATTATTGAACCAATAAAACATGATGCTAATTTTATGTATTAATTCTGTAACCCAAAATTACAAATACTTATAATGGGCATTTTCTATGTGTGGATTTTTTTCTTTCTTTTTTTAAAGATTTTATTTATTTTTAGAGAGAGGGGAAAGGAGGGAGTAAGAAAGGGAGAGAAACATCAATATGAGAGAGAAACATTGGTTGCCTCTCTCAGGCCCCTAACCAGGGACTGGGCCTACAACCCAGGCATGTGCCCTGATCAAGAACTGAACCAGCAACCTTTCAATCCACAGGCTGGTGCTCAATCCACTGAGCCACACCAGCTGGGGCTAATTATGGATGTTTTTGACAGGGCTAAGTTTCAGAGACATTTTGGAGTAGACCATATGTCTCTATGCACATTTTGGTGAGGATGGAATTTCAAGAACCACGTGTCTCACTATATGTTTGGGACAGGAACAAATGTTCTACAAGGGATATATCAATTAGAAATTAGTGAACAAAAAGGTGCTTTCTTTGGCAGCTGTATATATGATCCCTCTGAATTTCACCCATGCTCAAGTACTGATACCCTAGTGCTTGCTGTACGGTCCACCTTTATGTGGTCCTTTCTCATAGCATTGTACTTTAAAAGACCTTAATATTGAAGACTGTGCAAAGGAAGCCAAACACCAATTACCTAAGATTGTTGGAACCTGTATGGAGAAAGAGGTAAGAGAATGTAATGGAGGAACCAAATTGTCCAAATAGCGTGAGTTGAGACTTATTTGTTAGTCTACAAGTCTTAATTTAGTCTCCTCTAAGTCATTACTAAAAAATTTCAGCTGACAATGCTTTCATTTGCAAAAGACAAAAGAACTTCGCAATATTCCCTTTATCATTGATTTTACTTCCTGAGATGTTAATTTAAAAGCACCAATAGTGCATTCAAATGGTTATATATTTGCACTTGTCTCAAAATAAAAACATTGGATATTTTATAAAATTATGCTCATGTAAGAAATAATATTCGTAGTACAACTATAACTTAATCATAAGTCTCATTCAGTGGCAACTTATTCAATCAGTGTTCCAAGATAAATATTAAATAAAATTTATATTTTCACTGTTTATGAACCAGTAAAATGGGATGAATTAGATACGAAACCTTAGGAACTACTTTTACTGAATATAGAAGCAAGAATTCTTTAGTTGGTTAGTTGCCTTAGTGTTTACGGTTCGCTGATTTAATTAGAGCCTACTCAAGTGATTTCATCATAAAAGAAAATGTTTGAAAGGGAAAAGATATCTATGAAAATGTGTGTTTTTAAGACCATGCAGAGTAGTATTTTAAAAAACTTTATAAAAATATGAGAAAAAGTGAATATTAAGTAAGCATGGAAAACTGGGTAACTTAATTGCTCTTTATCTGCTGAAAAACAATTAAGAGGCTCTTCAATTTTCAAATTTTGCTTTTGTAGGTATTTTCCAAATTAAAATGTTAATATTCATAATTTAAACTTTATAGTTTTGTTTATAAGTGAATTTAAAAATTACAAAAGCCAGAACCAGTTGTAATTATAAACACAAACCCATAATTTTTATACATTTTAGTTAAAATTTTTGCTTTTGATGCCAAATTCCCAAAAGCCAGCAGAGCTGCACAGCATGAGTAAGACAGTGCTAAGTATATTTAATGGCAGTAAGACACATGACTTTCAGGTTTCCACATCATGGGAAACAATGTAGAATAGATAAAAAAAATTGTGTTGGGTTTTGTAAATTATTCCCCAGGGAATTTGCCACGTATACCTCCTGTCTACTGAACATACATTCTGTACCTTGTTCCAACAGATAAAACTTCTTTTTACTTAGTTTTTATAATTATCATGAACACCTGGGGGATGCAGAGCACTGAGCAGTAGTTGAATAGTTAACTTGAAAGGTATGTTATTTTGGCTTAACTTTTGTTTTCACAAATGATGGATTCATGTTTTACTCAAACTGAGGCATATCTATTTTTATAATTTAAGAAGTAATCAATCACTTAAAATTCTGCTTTCATAATGAATATGTTATTTCCAATTTATTAATGTCGTTCTTGTGTGAAGGCCGCATTTCTGCTCTGTCCTCAGGTGCAAACTCCAGATGGAGTCATTGCTATGGTTGGATGAAGCAGGCTTTGTCTGTGTTTTCCCTTCTGGTTGTACAGTCTTTATTTGCCCTTATACGCCATTCAAAGAACTCCATTAGTTGCTTGCGTACACAGTGTGAAACATGCATTGTTTGGCCCTGTTACAAACAGCAGTAGAAGAAATTTATCTAAGTTAAATGTGATAAGTAACATGACAGCTTTCTGTAATTTGATATTGTAACCATTTCATCAATATACCTAACAGAAATATTTATTAATTTGAACCTGAATTTGAAATTTACTCTCTAGGAATTTTCATAAAGTAATATAATAATTGCTTATTTTAAGCAAAATAACTAGAAAGGTAATTTTATTAATCGAACTACAAATTTAGAGTTTACTATTCTAGAAAGTCTATTGTTATATATCATTATAGATGTGAATTTTGTCAAACAAATAGTACTGATTAGATCATAATAATTTATTTATTCCTGTACTTACAAATTGATGGAGTGCTTTTCGTTTCCACATTCTAGATGGTTGCTAGGAACACAGTGGGGAATAAGTACCCTGTTCTGTGCCTTTGGAGCTTCCTATGGTACAGATTGCTAACCATATATGCACGCGAGTGAAGGGACCAACCAATGGCCTCTGGGGTTATACGCCCAATACATATGAGATTCTAAGTATCACGAACTTTCTTGTCAACTATTAGCCACATCACACAACTGAGGATCCGAGAAGAAAGTGCTAATTGGTTACCTAATTGTCACTGAAGAGGAGGAGGCGGGTGGTCCTTTGTCTGAAGGCTTTTATTGTGCTCTAATGACTTCAATTGAAATTCAGTGTCAATTATTTCAAAACTGTTGACCTCAAAGCCCTAGAAAAATGTATTTCAGATTAATATTTTAATTGAACCCAGTTACAGCTAAGCAGATAGCACTTTACACTATACTCTTCCTTTTGGTCAAAGAATGTGCATTACAGATCTTAAATTGGGCAAAAGAGAAATCTAGTATTTAGTATATAGCATTATTTTATCTCATATAGTGACAAATGTTATAAAAACTTTGGATACTGTATGATTTGATTATGAAAGAGTGACATTTTAGATTATTTTAGACCACAAAGAAAAGATATATTCTAATATATTTGGATGCATGTATGTGATGCAGTATTAAAATGGTTGAAATTGTCATGGATTCTGATGGTTTGTATCCAATATTGTCTCCACATTTTGTAGAAAACAACATGTCAAACATTCACAGTATGAAACATCTTTACTACCTTTGAGAAAGCATTGAAATGTTCCAGTGTTTGGTCTATGTTCTGAGAAATATTTTTAAAACATAGAAAACTTAATTTTTTTAAATTTGTTTTTATTTTAATTGTTGTTCTTGTACATTTTCGAACAGCATGGATGGGACTGGAGAGCATTATGCTAAGCGAAATAAGCCAGGTGGTGAAAACTTAATTATTATAAAAACTCATTTTAAACATTTTTCATCAAATGGATCACATGTAACCATATAAACCATTTTTTAAAGTAAGACCTATGAAGAATATTTGATAACAAGTTAAGTAACTAAGGCATAAACATTTTGATAGCATTTTTAGATACACAACTGGGATTCAAAATACAGTCACATAGTACAATATTATTATAAAGTGACTTCTGAATGTTTTATAGCTCCAACAAATAATTACTTTATGAATGATTTTGTGTTTCCCCAACCAAAAATACTGCATCACTTTTTGAAGTAAAATTTTGGACTTTGGACTTAAGATTTTTTATTTGTATTTAAAATAGCTTAGATTTAATTGTATGCTGTTTGTTTTTACCAAAGTTTTTTATATTATTTTACTATGGGGAAAAATCTATTTACTGCTCCATTATACATTGAGAATCGCTGCCTAAAAGATCTCCATCAGTGAAAAGGATCTAAAATATTCATGTAGATTGAATTTGATCCTGCTAAGTTATCACGTCCTCATTCTTGAGAACTTATTTGTTTACTTTTTCATGTTTACCTACCACTTGTCTTTTCACTATCTTTTCTTCTTGGAGAATTACTCTTGTGTCTAGTGCTTCCTCTTGTATTCTAGATTTCACACACACCCTGATATGAAGGTGAAGCTGGGCCCTGGCATGGTGAGGGTCTTAAGACATAGATAGCAATAGAAGATCATTCAATTTCTGGACAAAGTTTCTTGGGAAAGCACCTTGTTGGGATGCTGAGATGGATGATGCATTCTTGGAACAAATTTTGAAAAAGAGAAAAGCATAGGACTTGACCAGGCACCATGTTATCTGAATTTGGCCTTAATGACACATGTTTGATATCTTGCAGCAATGACCATGGCTTATGACATTGCATTAACATACCTCTGTCAATGCCTATTCCTTTCAGGCATGACACGGGCACTTACAGAAAGCAAGAAGTGTTGTACCATTCGTTATCGTAGAGGACTATTCTTCAGCGTTAACTTGAGAAACCATGATACTTTCATAGGCTGTGATATGGTTTTCTGTAACTTAAAGTTTTCTAATTTATTATTACTAGTAACACAATTATATTTTTTATTAATTTAAAATGATTTTCAAAGGAGATGGCTCAAAAGCCAAAACTGCAATTAATTGGAGACATGTAAATAACTAAATATCTGTATTAAAATAGAAGCAATCAGTATTTGAAAAGTACTTTTTGTTAAGAAAGAGAAATTTTTGTGTAACTTCCATCATCTGCCAACTCTCTTATGTTACTTTCAACCCAATGAATTAATAGTCAGTTACAGAGAGCAAGAAAGTATATTTAATTGACTGAAAAATACTTGATCTTGAATGTATCAAACTATCATCTCAGATTTGAGAGGATTCACCATATTAGATCTAAAGAAGAAACCAAGTAGAACAGAATGTTATTTTGATAACAAACACTTTTACTAAAACAGTATTATTTATAAGTAACTGAGCAAATGTCATTACTATTAGCTCGCTCATAGTCAACAGGCTTAACCTTATCCATTCTTGCCTGTCAGTTTATGTTGGAATTAGCTGATAATTTCATTTTTTCATACTTTCAGTGTTTTGAATGGAAAACTACTATTGAGGAACAGGGCTGTCATTTGATTTGGTTTGGTTTCCTATGTATAAAGGTTATTTAAAGAGCCAGTTGCAATGAAGTGCTATATTAAAGAACAGAAAAATAAAAGTTCTTTAGTCATAAAAAACAATGTTAATCAAGAATACATCTAGCATTGAAATACTGGAATGCTTTTACAATGATTTATATATAAAAAGCGTGATTTCTTAAGGTAAATTTTATACATTATTATGTAAGTTGATCTTTATTTCACTGATATTAGTGGAAAAATAGTACGTCTTACAAATTAATTTTTGTTTGCTTTAACTAATAGAAACCTTGGGAATTTATCCGCAAAGAGGATTGTATTTACATGATTCAGTGAGTGAAGTGATTTCAAATGTAGTTTTTTTTAATAAAGTTTTTGTTTTATAAAGTTTTTCTTTAAAAAAGTAATGGAAGTTTCTACTCATCTATTAGTTGTTTTCCCACTGTGTACCAAATGTATCTGGGACTTGGGGATTTAAATTATAAGCCCAAATTAGAAGCCCATCTATTTTAAAAATGATCTCAATATTTATCATATATCTTAAGAAAAAATAGTGAAATAATAAGAATAGGATAATTTCTTCCATCTCCTAAATTCCCCTTATCCAGTTCTCCATTAATCACCTTCACAGCTAAAGTAATTGCACATGCAGTCACCCCACAGTTTTTTCTCCCATTATTGCCTCCCTCACTATTGCCTCCAATTTTGTTCTACTATTAATATTCTGTTAAGTGTGTTCACATTTCATACAGGTGCTAACCCTTTAATGGATGATTTTCAATGATTAAATTTCATGTTTATTCTTTGTGGGAACTAATTGGCATCTGTATGACTTGTTACTTGTTCTGCCTATGTAACCAATATGCCACTAGGTTTCTTTGTATAGTCAGAAGTTGCTTATTAATTACTTTCCCATACGCTCTATTTTTTCCTCCCATCAAATTGCAAATGTAAAGTCAGGGTCAGTCTATCTATCTGTTGTCTGCCTTTCTATCATCTATCAGTAGAGGTATTTATTGTTTAGTCTATAATGATTGATCTGCAATTATAGCTGTAATTATATTTTCTCATTTCTCTCCACTATATCCATATATTTTGTATCCCAGAAGAAAAATCTTTTTCCCCATTTTCATTCATGAGCAACTTTTTTCAAACTACTTGAACTGTAGATTCATGTATAAAATGAGAATAACAATGCTTCAGAAGATTGTTAAGCTCACTTCATAAGATGAAGACAGAGAGACTGTCATAATTGTCATCAATAAATGGCAGTTCAACAAAATTTTCATTATAAGCATTATATGTAATAACTAATATTTTATTGGGGCACTGAGATTTTATTTTAGATCTCTGCATGTTAAAAATTATCTTTATATACATTTTCTATGAGGGTAGAGTAAAGCAACTTGAATTCCTAGTGGTACTTAGCATGTCCAATTTGGGGAAAATATATGCTTTCTAACTTTTAAATTTAAATTTTGATATATAGCTGCCAGAAGCAATTATGGATAACCTAAATGAGCCTTCAAATTACACAGCCAACTGTTTTTTCCTCATCCCAAATCATTTCTCTCTCGCACTAAGATTCTGCCGCATTTACCTTATGTTTTCTAGACTGTTCCAATCTGATTCTGCCTTGGAGTGTTTGCCCTTCATGTTCCCATCTGGAATGCCCTACCGTTTTTCTTCATGTAACTGTGTTGTTCAATATGGTGGTAAGTAGCCATATGTGCTTATCTAAATTTAAGTGCAAATTTCTCAATATCAATTAATTAAATAATTAATTGATTAATTAATTAAGACTAGTTAATCAATTAATGTGCCTTCACTAGAAGACAGGCCTTAGAATAACTGTGTCTTTTTCTGTCTTGTTGGCTGTTATATATCCAGTGGTATGCTAGAAAATATTGAGAAATTGGCTCTCTGGTAGAAGAAAAAAAGCCCAGACTTGCCCATTGTCCTGGTGTGATATTTCCACCACGGCCATTGGCAAGCTACACCTGTTAAATCCCTGAACATGGACTTGGAAAGACATGCATACATTTGGCCTCCACAAGCCAGTTTGAACTGGCTCTAGCATGCAACTTTTGTGTCCGATGACAAGGAAGGAGTGTAATGAGACACTTAACAAAGGCTCGGTAGTTTTAAACAAAGAGTAAATAAATAAACATGAGTTTTAAAGATCTTAATTCATCTAGTCAACTTCATCTGAAACTTTTTAGGTAAGATAACACATGCCAATTTTATATGTTGACAAGTTTTACATAATGTTTAACTATTAGTCTTTTATCAATCAGTGTATAAGAATTTGTATGATGTTTATTAGCCACCTTAAGTTTAAAACGAATTAATCACTTTCAAAGATATCGAAGATAAGATTTGTCCAGTGACATATTTTTTAAAGTAAAAAATAAAGCTGTCACTTTGATATTCTCATTACACTTTGAAAGGATAGGGAAATTACCAGGTATTAAAATTTGTTGGGTATTTTATCAAATACCCTCATTTTTTAAATTTAATCTTTATTGTATTTCTTTTCCATTACCATTTAGTCCCCTTAGACCCCCTCTCCCAGCAATCACCACACTGTTGTCCACGTCCATGACTCCTTTTTCCATTTTGCTCATTTTTGTAGAGAACAGCATGTTCCCATCCACAGAACTTGTGCAGGGCTTCCTGACTCAGAGCGAGCATCTCCTGTTTCAGTTAGCACCGCTGGTGACCTACCCCATAACTCCCAGGCCCGCCTTCGTCCCCTCGCCTGTGCGCAGTATTTGGTGACTGTGATATCCTCTACCTGAAATGTTTTTCTGCAGTCCATTCAAACAAGCTTCCAACTTGATCTTCAGATTTTTATCATCAACTAATTTAACTTTCTTTTAAAACCCCTTCAAATTTTACACACACACACACACACACACACACACACACACACACTTGTGTATGCATGCTTCATATTTAGTTGTTTAATATTTTTCCTTTTTTGAGAAAGGGGCTAATGTTTACATAACCAATTTTATTGACCAGCACGTACCATAGTGTCCCAGAATTTTTGCTTGATAAATTCGCTAACAAAAAGTAAATAAATAATAAGTTAACAAAAACAGTGAGTAAAAATGTAGAGCAAATGCATTTTTAAATATATACATACATACATACATACATACATATACACAATCATATTAGGAAAAAATTTCATCTGTTTTCAGAGTCAAAATCTTTCTTAAAATACACAAAACACTTTGCTGACCTAGAAGAGTGGGGTCTCTTCTGCATGCTGCATGACATCCTGAGGAGAACAACCAATTACACTTCTGGAAACTTCATTTTCCTGAAGTTGGGAGGAAGACTACCTTGGTTTTCAGCCACATTCATGGACAGAGAAGAAGGCTGTCTGTGATAAACTCTGTCCTTTGTGACACCCTGCAGTCCAGTAGCAAGTCTTAGAATTTAAAACAATTTTCCCATGCTAGACAATGCTTTTTCTTTTTTTTAAATTTTAAATAAAGGCCTTCCCATAGCTATGCTAGGCTGCTCCCAGAAACCTTCTTGGCTCTCCAGCTTTTCCTTCAGAACTTTTTGTTCAGAACTATTTTTATATTATGTCTTCATGTTATCTCTCCTCTACCACTCCTGCTCTCTCCCACTCTCTTTGGTTGGTGTTTCTGTTGGACTTCTGGAGGCTTCTGGATCTACCACTGATCTTTATCTTTCATATCATCCTCTCTAAACACTCTCCAATCTTGTGAGTTTTACCTGTTTACTATATACAACATCTTACAGTCCCGCTAAAAATGGAATAAAAATGCAGACCTGAATTGAGCTTATCAGACATCATATTATTTTAAATCTTCATACAACAGATAGTTACTTTTACTAATATGCTTAAGATTGTTATTTAGTTATTTAATTGATAAAATTATATGTTTAAGACAAATAATCTATCATGTTCTATGACTTGCTGAAATATGATGTAGGTAGGATTTTTTTTAATTTACTACCCAATTTTCTACACTCTTGAAAAATTCAGTAGGAATTTGGTTTGTGACACAGTCTAGTCTGAAATCAAGACAATTAGTGAAATTTAAATGTCATTATATGTGGAATCTACTGAACAAAATATGCTAACAAACAAAATAGAAACCAACTCAGATGCAGAGGACAGATTAATAGGTGTTAGAGAGGAGGGTGCTGGGGGCTGGGTGAAAAAAAGGTGAAGAGATAAATTGAAAAAAAAACACAACTCATAGACACAGACAGCAGTGTGGTGGTTACCAGAGGGGAGGGGAGAGGAAGGTAGAAGAGGGTCAGGGGAAGGTCAATGGTGATGGGAGGAGACTTGAGTTACAGAATTGTACCTCCAAGCCTACATAAGTCAATAAACAATATCACTCCCCCAAATTCAGTAAAATAAAAAAATCATTACATGAGGTTGATATTTCAAAATTTGTAGGAAATTGATGAGCCTTTTCTAGTTTTACTCTAGATGGGATTTTGGTGTTCTTCTTTGGTAATATTATTAATTTAAATACAGTTAGAGGGAAGAGTTTTGGACACATAAAATAATCATTCGCCTTCCCAAGCGCTATCTCAGTGTGTTCCATGTTTATCACAGACTGATGGCGGGAGAATGGCACTTCTCTTGCCTTAGAGTATAAACTTTCTAGCAATGTCAAGTTTTTAGGTACAACTGAGAGATATTAAACTGATTTTTCCACTGACATAGAAGATTTTCTAGGGATTAGTGGTTTTTTTGGCAGCAGAGAAGTATGAAATTTATTCGGGAAAGTAAAGCAAGGTTTTCCCCCAGGACTGGATGAAGTGAGACTGCTGTTGCTGAAAAGCAGAGTCTTGTTGTGATCTGAAGGGCTTATGGACTCGGCAGGGCCCGAGTGTGCCTCCCTAAAGTAGGCCTTTTGCAGTATTGATTATTTCAAGCTGGTTATTTGTTTTAAAAAAACTAAAACCAGATAAAACCTTTGGCCCTTTCCCTTATTTGCAGGCAGAAAAATCTGCTAAAAGAAAGGGAGCCAATCACCTTAGCATATTCAGGTTAGCATGTATGAATTAAGTATGCCAGTCAAGGAGGATCCAAGCAAGTCTGTTTGTTAGACTTACCTCTCTGTCCCTTGTTTCTTGGTGACCTAACAGGGATTTATTTACCACATGTTTGCTTTTTCTGACCCACCTGTGAATTTCCCATTTTCCCTTTGAAATCCTACACCCCTGCCTTCCTCTCCTTTCTCCAGGATAGCATGTAAACCTCAACTGCACAATCTATCCTGATGTCTCACATTCTAATGCAACCCTCACCTATATGTGTGTATATATGTTTATGTGTGCACATGCACGCACACATACATGTAATATACCATGCACATATGTATATGTAATATATGTGCACACACGGTGGTTGCGTTAATATATAATATATCATGCATTCTATGCATTACATATTATTGATTATATAATACAACATGCATTTTTATATATTATATAATATTACATGGTATAATGTGTAACACATTATATATTATTATATTACATGTATTGGTCCTTCTCTCTTCCTAGTTTGCCTCATAGTAATTTAGAAAAGTGGCAGAAAAAATATTTTCTGTCTCCACAAGACCCATGTTATTTCTCACCTTGCTACATATCCTTCAAGGAACATATGAGCTTTTCCTAACTGTCAGTTGTAATGAAGAACTATGCTGACTAGGACCTGGAGAAGTAAGCTGACGACCCATGTTATATCAAAGGAATACATATAAGACAAGTGTTCATAGAGAAGCATCTGACATGGCAGGTGAAGCCTGGAGAAACTTCGTGCCACGCAGAGAAGACACATGGTGAGCAGGATGCTCAGGAGCA
>PVKU01006423.1:0-104136 GCA_004027475.1 Anoura caudifer
GCTGCCCCGGGAGCTGGGTGCAGCTGTGAGGCCCACCTTACAGGTGCAGATCCGGGGCTGCCGGGGGTGGGACACTTGCCCACGCTGACCCTGGCACGCAACCAGCCTGGTGACAGTAGCTCAGGAGGTGACAGTCCTTGAGACCAGGGTCTCAGGCACGCTCACACACCACAGCGTGATGGTGACCGTCCAGGTATGAGTAAGGGGCCATGTTCTCGCCGCACTTTTATATGAGAGACCGGGGTGGGGGAAGCCCTGCGCGGGAAGGTTTGCAGGAAAGAGAGCGCTCACGTGCGGCATGACCACGGAGCCCCTTCGGACAGGGCGGCTTCCGGGGGAAAGCAGGGAGAGTACCAGGCTTCCGTGGGAAGTTTTCACGCATGAGCACATCAGGGAAAAACTGAGGACCGCCTGGTGATGCTACGCGTTTCCACCGTCAGGAAATAAATGGATTTTAGCACGTTGCTTGCATTTCTATAATAATAAATTCTGGGCTTACTCGGTCATTCAGGAGGAGCGGGCATGGGGTGTGCATCTGCCTCCCCAAAGCCACCCTATTTCGGGGTGAAAGTGCGGCCCAGGGACCCCAGTCAGTAATGTTGCGATGACGGTGTCCTGTGCCAGGCGGATGCTGGCAGGAGCAGGAGGACACTTTGTGAAGCCTGTCATTGTCTGACCACTAGGCTGGCACCTGAAACCAATACAAAATAATGTGGGATCTCAACTGTAATTGAAAAACAAATTTTTTTTAAAAAGCCGCCCTATCTGGAAGCTCTATAAAAAGTCACTAATTCTACATTGGCAAGCAGATGCCCGTTTCTGTGGGACTTGTGTATGTGGTGTCAACACGGCCGAGCCTGGTGGCGGCCTGAGGGAACTGAAACATTGCCCTTTGGTTTCTGTCCAACCCAGCGATGAGCGGCAGGCTGCATGCAGTAGGTGCTGTCTAGTGAGTAAAATTCAGCATCGAATCCAACTCGCCTGTGGGGAGCCCATGGGGGATCGTGCGGTCTCGCACCCAGACGCACGCTGGGCCCCACCGGCTCTCTCCTCTCCTTCCCCTCTGCCGGATTCAGTCCATGGCTGCCGGTCAGCGCAGAACCTGGAAAACAGGCCATTCAGGTGAAGCACTTTGCCGGGACGATGGTAAAGACGCTTTGCACCTTTCAGAATCACGCTTGGCTCACGCGTGCTGGAAGGGCCGGCAGTGTGTGGCGTGGCTCTCACCGGAGCCCATGCTGGGGCCCTCTGGTCGACGCAGCAGAGAAGCCCAGGAGGAGCAGGTTCCTCGGAACAGATTCTTTTCCGGTTCTCGTTCCTGGGCAGTTTTTTGGTTGTTTTTCCATTTGTTTTGTCTTTCTCCACACTGTGTGAAAAACGTGGTCAGGAAGCCAAAACCAGTAGAACAGCCAGAGTGAAATGAGTCTAGCCTCACTCAGGCATCCGAGGCTGTTGTCTTCAGAGATGGGTCTGGTGACATGTCGATTGTCCCCTGCGGGCCTTTTCCGTTCATGCTTCCCACGGATCCCAGGTCCTGGGAGACGCAACATGTGCCAACTCCGCCAGAAGGGAAGTGGGGTAAAGGCTGAGCAGACTCCCGTGGGGCTCTGAACCCAGTCCGGGGGCACTGGGACAGCCGGTGGAACTTTGGGGTTCACCCCCGCTGGGCCTGTCTGGTGGGGCGGTGGGGGGGGGGGAGGGAACCCAGCCTTCGCCCTGATCCGAGGTTTCCGGACCATTGGCTGTTTTGTCGTTCTGTTCCAACGGCACAAAGCCATGCCGTTGCCAGACAGGGCCCCGGGGGCCCGACACCAGTGTGATTTGCTCTCTGGCCAAACGCAGGCTTAAGTGTGCAGAGCACACGCAGCCCAGGGGCCTGTCATCTCACCCCCGGGAGGGGCCGTTCACCCGCTAATTGTCCTCAGCACTCTGCCTTAAAAACCCTGCGCCCCCTCCCACGTGGATGCGAAGGCGCGCTCCTGTTTCCATTTGTGGCCCATCCCGGCCCTTGGTGCCATTTGCATTCATCAGACTAATGGAAACATCAATTAAGCATGACCCAGAGCGGCTCCGCGAGCACGGTAATGGGCACTTACCTGCGCGTGGGGCTGAGGGAAGGAAGCGGGGCCTCCTGGAGGCGTCCGGGGAGCGACGGTCGAGTGACCACGGGACCAGCCCCACGGGCCCGTCAGTGACAATATCTGCATGATCACGCTGTGCGAGTCTGGCCAGACGTGGTCATCAATGTGTAAGTAAGTGGGTGTGATCTTTCCTCGAGGGCATCAGAGAAGGTCCAAAGGTGCAGTCCTCTGCGTCTTGGAAAATGGCAACGTAACCAGCCTGTGGATGATCCCCAGCCCACTCACGGAAGCAACACCGGGGTTCCGCACCCAACAGTCCGTCCCCGGAACACAGAGGTCCACCCCACACGGGTGGGCACCTCCCGGGAGTGATTTCTAAACACCCACAGTGTCCTCTGGCTTTCGAGTCTCGCTCACTCAATCCTGGACTGAGTCACAGGGAAGGGGGAGCACGGGGCTCGTAAACTTTGAAGGCGCTTCTTCTTCACTGTGTTCTCATTTTCCTTGAGGAGTGAGGCCGTGGTTGGCCTTGGTCGGCAGGCCCTCTGAAAGGAACCTCGTGGCGAAGGGCCTTCCGGCATCCCCGACATGAAGTAAGCTCGCAAGCTTTGACTTGCTTCATGTGTCTCTCATTAAATAATCCTCGGAACTTCAAAAAACAAAAGAAATAGGAATCATCCTCCATGGCTAACCCATCAAACAATAAAACTATTATTATCCTTCCATGCCATTAAAAACTCGATTCTGTACATTCATCTTTCAGATATCTGGCTTTGGTAAAAGGACCCTCAAAGAGAATGTGAGTGAACGGAGCTGGAACATTTTCTGCAGAGTATACGGGATGACATTTAAGAGAATTCTTTAGTAAAAGAGTCTTAACATGCCGTACATGAAAAGGCGAGCGTTTTGGAAGACTGGTTGGTAGATTATGTTATGAATCACAGAGTAAAGCCTGTTTCTTTGGATGCACATTTGGGAAGGTCTTTGTGTCTCGCAGGCAGACTCTTCTGGGCAATAAAGTCAGAGGCCTTGCTCGGGATGCGTTGAACTGAGCGCGGATCTGAACCCATATGGAGAAGTAGATAGCTGTGTTTACAGACTGCTTAGGAGGAGCCCCAGGTCCCACTGCAGGAACGGGGCAGCTGAAATTCCCGAGTGAACGGGGCAGGGAGCCTTGGCCCCGGAGTCTTGGAACGGGGTCAGCATCAGCAGGAAGCCCCCCACCCCCTCTGCATCCCCCGCAGGTACCCTCACAGCCAGCCCCCGCTCTCTGCTGCAGACACAGCTGGGAGGAGAAAGCGGGTCCAACCGCTCAACTCCTTGACCTTTCTCTCCCGTCCTGTCTATTGGGATCCACGTCCTGTGAGCAGGCCAATCTGCTCCAGAGGTGGCCTAGTGCAACCTTGGGCAACGTGCTGCTTGTTGGAACCCCCAGAGGCTCAGAGGCTAACAGGAGCCAGAGCAACCTCGGCAGCCAGAGTGAACATAGACATTGTTGCATTTCTGGACTGAGGCTTGTGGTCAGAAAGATACTTTGTTCCTACATCGATCAGCTGATTAAGGCTAGAGAGCGGGACAGGCCCACCCTCAGCCAGACCTTTAGAACCAGGGATCTAAAGAAAGTCCATTTCCTCCTCTTGGCATCTTCGGTGCCCAGTGCCCACACTCAGCCTTCCACGGCCATCACGGGGTCAGACGGTTTCAGCTCCAGTTTTTCTTTGGAACGGTGCTGGGCCATTGCTCTCCTCAAGAAGGCAAACTCGGCCTGCGTTAATCAGAGCTCAGGCTGAAGGGGCAAGTCCATTTGGAAGAGGCAGAAGCACAAGTCAGAGGTTTCTGAGCTCCGTGGTAGAGACACGTACTAATTTTCGCTCTTTAAAGCACCAGAGAGCTCCTGCACTTCCTTATGGAAGCTGTAGGTAAAGCCTCATCCGGCTTCACGGGAAAAGGAGAACAGTTCACGGCTACGTGGGCCTGACTGATGGGGAGACTCCTGAAGAGTCCACACGCCTCCTGCTCCTGGAACAAATCTCAATGTAGCCGATTTCACATCTTCCCTCCAGTCCGACTCGGGTCTTCAGGACAAGTTGGATACAAACTGTTTTGTTTCATGGATCTCGGGTTGGAGTATCTATATTCTCTTGAACTAATATACACAGCATCTGGAACGTAAGCGCTGTGTTATCAAAAGCTGATTTTAACAGCTCACTTATTGTGCCGTGAACTACTTTCCTACAGAAAGGAATCTAGAATTCAACTTAAGAAATTCTAGATTCACACCTTGATGGCTGTGGCTCCCTTGTTTGGACGTCGCCCCCCCCAAAGTAACAGTTCGAGGGTTTAGTCCCCAGTCAGACAGGGGTTGCAGGTTTGGCCCCGTTGGGGGCATGTGTGAGAGGCAACCCATCAACATTTCTCTCTCTCATCAATGTTTCTCTCCCTCTCTACCGCCTACCTCTCTAAAAATAAAATTTAAAAAAAAGGAATTCTAGATTTTGGCAATTGACATAAAACACGTGTAACTGGGGCACTAAAGAATCAACAAATGTTTGTGTCAGCCAAAGGCCGCCGGCACCAGTTCAAGGCCGATAGGAATCCCCGGTTGGAGGTGCGGTAAAGGAGGAAACTTCATTCAGAGCAGAGCAGCTCAGCTGTTGCACAGCACAGCTGTGAGGGGGCCCTGGGGCCAGGCCCTCTCCGGCTGGACAGCCCTGCTCCACCGGGCTCCAGGTTGGCCTGCGCTGGCCTGCTCCATTCTATGCCGTCTGCCCTGCCTTGTGCAGACCTGCTATTCTCTGCTCTGATGTTTCAGCTCAGCTGGAAGAGGAAAAGTGCGGCTCCCAGGAACAGAGAGGAGCTGAGTTATGTAGACAGACATTCCCGCCCCTGGCCCCTGATTGGTCCATCCTCATGCAAATGAGGATTCCAAATCCTCACAGTTTGATTGGTCTGACAGGCACTGTCCTGATTGTTCAGAATGGAGCCACTGTGATTGGTTGGTAAAGATGTTGATGGGGGGTATATCTGTACAGCTCCCTCCAATTGGATGGGGCAAGCCTCACTCCTATTGGTCGAAAGAGGATTCCAGAAATTCTAAGATATGGCTTGGAATGCAGGAACCTGGGGCAGGTGGGCAGCTCGGTGCAGAGAGCTCAGTGCAGGCTTCTCTGCAAAGTGAAGTTTGCTTGAGAAGCCACTGTGCAGAAATGGCTGCTGGACTCTGCTTTTTAAAATTTGAGCCATTAGCCACCAGGATTCCTTCTCAGAAGGTGTCTTCTTTCTCAAGGTTCACACTTCCCACTTGAGAGACCACGAGGCACCCTTCACTTACGGCCCACAAAGTGGGCTGTTCTCACGAGGAAGCTGCCATGACTGACTTGCCTGGGGAATCCTGACTGTTTCTTCATCCCATCAGCAGCTTCCCCTCCACCAGACTCTCACTCGGTGGCCTAACTCATAGCCTCATGCCACCCATCAGCGTGCGGAACAGAAGCAGTAGGAGTTGACTGTATACTGGAAGAAGCAAATGCTTTTTTCTTTTTTAAGATTTTATTTATTTACTTTTAGACAGAGGGGAAGAAAGGGAGAAAGAGGGGGAGAGAAACATCAATGTGTGGTTGCCTCTCATGTGTCCCCTACTGGGGACCTGGCCCACAACCCAGGCCTGTCCTCTGACTGGGAATTGAACCGATGAACCTTTGGTTTGCAGGCCAACGCTCAGGCCACTGAGCCACACCAGCCCGGGCTTTCTTTTCAACACTAAAAACAACCCACTGAAGTTACAAGGTTGAAGCATCCCCATCTCTTCAATGCAGACTATGCAATGGGCTGGGGCTGTCGGTTTCCCTTTAAACTAAAAACTAAGGAACATGCGAAGGGGAGGGGCATCCTTGGTTATGTGTTGCACAGCTGTTTGGCTAACCTGAAAGGTCTTGTCTGAGAGGAAGAAAAAAATGGAAACACAGCGATACAAAGATCGCAGAATCTGAAATGCTGCAGTTTCCCAAACCGCCTATGCAGAAGCTGGCTGGGGTCTGGCGCCGCCCCCCCCCCCCCCACTAAGCTGCGTGGCTGGCAGACATCATTAGGCCCCCAGGGGAGAAAGTTTTAGACAGTTTCTAGGTGGCCTGTGTGTGGGGGAAGGATTCTCGGTGCTTACATTTTGGACCGTCCTGGGAGGCTACAGCCCGGGGCCCAAGTGTTGAGGTTTGTTCATGGAGCCTCCGCTTCTTCTGAGTCTGACACACTGGGAAGCGGGGACGGGGGCTGGCCAGGAAGAATTCGCTCTTCCAAGGTGAATTCGCCCTCATCTGTCCTCCGCCGTGAATGGGTATCCTTGCTGTCCGTCACACGTGATCGCTGTGTTCTCCTCCAATGGAGGAGCTCAAAGTCTGTTAGGGCAGCAGACGAGGCGGTCAGTGGACGGCAGAGACACACACTGGTGCTCCTGACAGCCGGCGATCCCCCAGGTGTGGCCTCCGTTATGGGACCGTCGTATGTGTTCATTTCTCGTCGTGTACAGAAGCAGCCGTTACAATCAGAAAGGGGAGCCGTCGTACCTAACAGAGCATTAACTGGTGTTTCTTAAATTCTTTGTTCCCTGGGATGAAAACCCTAATGGACACCCCCCTAGATCCACGAGATGTCTCGGGTATAAAGGGCTCCTGTTGCTGACACCAGCCCACCCACTTGTTTTCTTACGGTATGGAATGTTAACCCAGCATGCTCATTGATTAATCATCTGATTTGCTTATCAATTTCATCCATAAAACTTTGGCGAAAGAAGCATTTAGAACATGAAATTTGCCTCTGTAGAAAGTGCGTGCAAAAAAATCCCAGTTTTCCTTAAAATGATTTTTGCCAGTAGACGACTTAAGTCCCTTTGGCCCCAACATTTTGCCAAATGAGCAACAAGACCAAGGTGACACCTCGCCGTCAGCACACCCTCAGGGGCCTGTCTGACAAAAGTGACCATCAGGGGGTGATGGCTCTGGGCCGCCCTCCGTGAGGCCAGGACACGGGGGAGGCCACCACCCGTGACGACATCAAGCCCCAGAAAGTGTGAGGAAAGGGAACGGCATTTGTGATGGAGCGTTTAACGAAAGGCCCGGTTTCTCACCTTTTTTATTATTATTAGTTTATAATTGCTTTTTTTATTAAGACTTTACTGTTTTAGAAGCATTTTGGGTTCATAGCAAAACTGTGGGCGAGGTGCAGAGACACCCCGGGGACCCCCTGCCCCCACCCCTGCACAGCCTCTTCAGGGCCCCCCACCCCGAGCAGCCCAAGTGTCCCGGCGGCTGAACCTGCACTGAACAGGTGCATCGTGACGCCCCTGGTTTATGCGAGGGCTCGCTTGTGGTGTTGCGCCTGGCACGGGTTTGGACAAATGTATGATGACGTGTGTGTGTCACGGGGTCTTGCAGCATCTCTTCACCACCCTGCACCCCCCTGCGCCCTGCCTACTCACCCCCTTCCCTGCCCCCACCCTCAGCGACCACAGTCTTTCCCAGTAAGCCGGGGGGTTGGACCCAGGCAGGACGCAGACTCTGAAGACTGGCCGTTTCCACTGAGAAATATGCACTTAAGTTTCTTCCAAGTCTTTCTGTGGCCTGATAACTTGTTTCTTCAGAGTGCCGAATGACAGCAGTCCATTGTCTGGGTGGACCGCGTTCTGTTCTTCGCCTTGGTAGCTTCCAAGTTTTGGCACTTAGCATAAAGTTGCTATCAACATCACATGCAGGCTTTTCCTGTGGGCATTAGTGTTCACCTCCTTTAGGTGAATACCAAGGAGTGAGATTGCTGGATCCTATGGTAAGAGTAGTTTGAGTCCTGCAAAACACTGAAAACCTGTCTTTCCAAGTGACTGTACCATTTTGCATTCCCACCAACGATGGCTGAGAGCCCTGTTGCTCCACAGCTTTGTCAGCACTTGGTGTTGTCAGTGTTCTGGATTTTGGCCCTCGTAACAGGAGTGAAGTGGTATCTCGCTGCTTTAACTTACATTTCCCCCGATGACCTGTGGTGTGGGGAATTTTCACACATGCTTATTTGCCATGCGCGCATCTCCTTGGGTGAGGCGTCTGTTAAGTTCTTTGGCCCGTTTTTTAATGGGGCTGTTTTCTTGTTGTGTGTTGAGTGCTTTGTTTATTTTAGATGGTGGTTCTTCACCACCTGTGTCTCGTGCGAAGGGTTTCTCCCAGTCTGCGTCTTGTCTCCTCATTCTCACGACACCGTCTGTCACAGGTTATTTTTTTTCATGGACTGTGCTTTGGTGTTGGTTCTGAGAAGCCGTCACCACACCTGAGGCCGCCTGGCGCTTCCCTGGGAGCTCCGGCGTTCACATGTCGGCCCCTGCCAGTTTGCTTCGTTTCTGTAGGCAGCTCGAGCTCTGTGTCCCGCCCCGCCCCTTCCACATGCCGGTGCCCCGCTGCTCCAGCCCCAGCGTTGAACTTGGCCTGGTTTGTAAACAATGTGGGTTCGGCATCCTGGCAGATGCGGCCTGTGGCAGATCGGAAAGATCCCCACAGATGGGAAAGCATTTCGTTCCAAGAAAAAACAAAAGAGAAGAAGAGTAAAAGGAAGGCTGGGAAAACCCAGAGAGGAACTCGGAAACGGATGGAGCACGTGCGCGCTGGCCCTAAGCGGCCCGAAGGCCCGGGAGTGTTCGGCTGAGCCTGGGGGAAGGCAAAGTGGTTCTGGCCGCTCATTCTAACGAGAACCAAGTCAGTCCCACGTTAGAGACAGGAACACTTTGGTTAAATACGAAATTCTACGAGGTATCCACTTGCTTTTGGTTTCGTAAGAGATGACTCCTCAGCATAAGAAGAAAAATACAACTTTACTTCTCCCAGAAACATAGTTGGCGCGAGGCTACTTGGAAACAAGTCGTGTGTGACACAACCGATCGATATCTCAGTCTCCTCCAGGTGACGGTGGGTCTTTTCGCCGTGGGTGTTATATAACTCATGGTTTATTAACTGCGCTTATTGGTGAAAATGTAAACTTGGAAGCCGTAAGTCAGCAGCCTATATGAGGAAATGCAGGCTTGCCTGCCCAGTGGAAGTCCTCAAAAGGTGGCACACTGAGGTTTGACATCTTTGGGAAGAATGATGTTTTCAAAAGATCGTAAACTTCTCATTTCTTTGGAACATCGAAGACTTATGCTTTACTGTTGAATCCATGCATCGAAGCGCAAGCAGTTTTAGGAAAAAGGAACTCAACCTCACCTGGTGTTTTCTGTGGGAAAACTCCAAAAATGTGGGTGCACAGCAAGGCCCCTGCCCCAGCGGGAGGTTCCCCTCTGCACCCCCCGTACCCAGGTGGCAGAATCATTTTCCTTTCCCTTTTTTTGCTACGAACCAGTATCACTTCTTGGAATGAAGTGCGACATAAAAGATGGCCCCCAAAACGCATACTGAAAACGTTTTTGATTCAGCCTTTCGGATTTTTTCCAGCGACAGAATTCCACTTCTGGGATAGTTAGAGGTGACCCCAAATAAAAAGTGACTGTTCATGAGGTCAGCTTACAAAGTGCTTGTTGGTTATTGCCTTCGTCATTCATTTACTTCATGTGTTATTAATTTGTTTATAATCAATGATAAGTGGCTTTCACTTATGAATATCAAAGGAAAGAAAGTATGGAGACTGAGGAACGAAAGCAGACCTGGCCGATGGAGTCGTTGGGAGGATCTCAGGTACTTCGCCCCAGAGCCTCTGGGGGTCACCAAGGTGCGGCTCTCGACAATGGAGTGCTCTCCTGCTTTTGGCCGACAGCCACAGTGTCACCACGGCATGCCACCGGCTTCCTCTGTGTTCGAAACTATTACGGTAACAACAGCAGCAACAGCAATAGTAACGGTGATCGCTGGAGTGTTGAGAAAAGACGCAGCGAGAGGGAGCGTTGCCTGAGTCAGCCTGGCTGCGTAAATGATAGCTGGCCCGTGACTCAGTGCGTCTGTATCAGGCGACAGGGATCCGGCCCATCTGCGCACAAGCCGCCTTGCTTTGGGCCAGGCCCTCTGCCTGCCGGGGGGCAGGAGTTCCGGCACACCTAGGTCCCTGGGACAATGGACCCTTTGTCTCTCTCTCTCTCTCAGCTTTATGCAGAGTTCCTTTAAATACTTTCCTTGAAGCCAAACAGAGAACCATTTTTAGTATTTAAATCAAGTTAACCTCTTCTCCCACTTCACGGTGGGAGACCTTATTCAGACCACCTACACAGTAGTCTGAATAAGGAGGAAAAAATAGTTTTTCCCAATTTGCAAGTGTTTACATGGAAACACAGAAGATGGTCCGTGCTCTGCTGGAACTGGGAGCCCTGGGACACTGCCTCGGAGCACAGCGCTGCTTTCCTCGGAGCCGGTGCCCTTAGCGAGCAGACGGTGGGAAGGCGTCAGCCCGCGGGCCTCCAGCCTGCCGAGCAGCTGTCTCTCAACATTTCCTGCCACGCCGAGACTTTTTTCCCCTCCCTCCACTCGGTCCCATCTCTGGACAAGCAGAGAGACGCAAGGCCACACCTGGACGGGACTCCTCCATGTGAGCCGTTTCCAACTTTTCTCCTCCCTGGTGCCTTCCAGGGGACGTCCCTCCTGTTCCCACTTAAACTCATGCACATCTGCTCCCCAGGAGACGGGGCAGCTACCAAAAACTACTGTTAGATTTCTCGCCAGCCAGGCTCATCCCTTCATGTGGTTTCTGTTGTCTTCTTTAAGCAGTTAACCATGTTTTATTCTTTCTTCCATAAAAGCTAAATTTAGCCGAGCTCTCTACTAATTTAAAACATTGTCTGGAAATGACAGCGTGCTATTGTTAAAGGACAGAGAGGGGCTGGATTCTGAGCGGTCAGCACACATGGACGGAAGCGGGGAGATGAACGTGGCTGCGTGTGTCTGTGAGTCTCAGGCTGCATTTTGATGGACAGGGCGCGTCTGGGCTGTGAGTCAGTTCTCAGCCGGGACTCACGTCTGCGTTCCGACCCAGAAGGGGGCTTCTTCCAGGGGGTCCCCCGGCCTTTCGACCCCTCATGTTAGTCCCTTCTCAGTGTGCTCTGGCAGCAAGCCCGGCGTTCAGTAGGTGGTGGCCACCGCTGAGTAGAGCTCCGTGCCCTGCGTGAACACCGGCCCACGCGCCGTGGCGTGTGCCCGTGATGGCCCACCCTGCTGGTGGTGGGGCGCCCAGCGCAACTGCTTTCCGGTTTCATCCAGAGCGTGAACACGGGGAGGGAGACTCTGGCCGGGCGGGGGCGCCGTCTCTGTCGGTCGTGTCCAGCGGGGGACGTGAGGCAGTGCCTGGAGGCGTGTGGCTGTTCTGGGTGGGGGACGGCAGCGTGCGTCGCAGCTGCAGCCTCGGGGTGCCGCTGTCCATCCTACACAGGGCAGGCTCCGCAGCGCGGCGTCGCCTGGCCGAAACGCCGGTGTGTCACGACGGAGGAACCCTGCTTGAACCAGCCCACAAGAGTCTCAAGCGTGTTCACTTGAGAGGGGCTGGTCCGATCACCATCAGTAGTACCTACCGTGCCACTGCCAGCAACGCTGACGTGCCTGAGGCCAGAGTGCTGCTGACCACGCACCAGGTCACATCCGGCCGTTCTGTCATGCATCTTGTCATTCTGGCAAGCAGGTCCCCTGGTGTCCAGGGCACAGGTGTGGCCAACCCCCTCGGGTAGCATCACACGTGGGGGTCCTTTGGCCTCCGGTGCAATACCGGCAGCGTGGCTTTATGACCCTGGCCACGCCAAGGCCACCTGGATCCGGAGCGACACCAGCTCCAAGGCACAGAGCCAGGAAGGCCCAGGGCGGCGCACTGACCAGTCCATCCCGGCAGTGCGTGCGGGGCGGGGCAGTGCCGGCCCAGCCACACCAAAGGCCAGGGCACGGCCTGGGAACTTTGTATTCTGAGCAGGACACCGCTCTTGACAATTTCCCACTTTCACCTCAGTTTCCAGCGAACCTAGTAAAGGGTGAGCTGCGCTTCCGATTCTGGGCATAAAGCCTAATCACACTGACTTGCCAAAGCCATTTAAAAAAAAAAACACATCAAAACTTGATGAAAGAGCGACAACATCCCACAACTCATCAAATGTCAGATGTCAGGTTCGTTATTAGAGACGTGGGAATTAGAGTTGACGAAGAATAAATGCAAACAGCGTCGGAGCATCACCACCAGGCCCTGGGTGGGATTCGACTCAGTGACGAGTGATTCGGAAACACCGACTCCTACCCACAAGGCCGCTGCAGCAGGCAACGCGCAGGCATCTCACAACGGCCTTGCTCCCAGGGCCCCGGGGGAGGCGGGGGGCCTGCAGGTCAGGGGAGAGGCGTTCAGTTCTCAGCGGTGTCCCCAGGAAATGCCACCCACCACTAATTGTCCAAGACAAACAGCGCCGTTCTCTGCCTGTGCCTTTGCCGTCACAGCTCACAGTCAGGCTTGAACAGACGCCACAAGGCACCCACGTCCGTCCCACGTTTTCTGGCACAAATCTCTTGGCCCACTCCAAACGCATGCCGTGGTTCGTGTACGCCTGCGTGGGCCCGTGAAGGGAACAGGAGCAGGGAGCGAGGCTGTGAAAGAGGACACGGGCGCAGCGAGGGGACGGAGGGATCCGGGGAGCAGGAGAGCGCAGCAAGGATGACGGAAAGGACAGGACACGCAGGGCTGACTGACGCAGGGTCCGCTCGACGTGGGAAGCTACAATCAGTTCAGCAGGCCGGGTCCGGCCTTTTCTGAACACTATCGCCTGGCGGTGAGAGGCAGTGAACGTGGAAGGCGGGTAAAATTCGGAGCGTGGGAGACTTGAATTCGAACCCCGGCTCTGCTACTGGAGTGAGTAACCACCTGTGTAGACAGGGGCGAGTTGTTTAAACTCTCTGCAGCTCGCTTTCTCCTGTAGAAAGGAGAAATAAAACTCCCCCACATGAAGCGGTTGTGGAGGCTGCAGGACACACTGCGTTGCAAGGAAGACCCTGTAACGGAGTCCTCAGGAAGTGGGCGCTGTTTCAGGGCGCTCAAGACCCCTGGCGTGATGTCCCAAAGGCGCGCCTGGGACCGGCACTAGGAAGGGCGGTGAACTGTAGTTGTTGAGAGGGTGCCGTCTACGCCAGCCACAGGGACATCTTCTCTACAGAGGCCCTACCACCCGCCAAGGTCAGGATGGCTGAGGTATACCCTGGTCTCCTCTCCTCGCAGCCAGCTCCTCCTCCTGACTTCCGTTCGTTCATTCATTCATTCATTCATTCATTCACATATAATACTTATTAAGCACTTTTACAATCTCTATGGCATACGAAGCCGCCTATTTGGGAATAGATAAAAATACATACATACATACTATAAATCAGTCGATCTAAAGGGAAATCTCATAGTCATCATTGGCTTCTGGAAACACCTAAGGTTGTTTAGGTCTGTCCTGCCCTCGTCTCTGGTTTGAACTCCTAGTTCTCGCAGTTGCTCTCTCCTACTTCAATTTATCTTATGCATCCGGCCAAGTTTCCTACAAGGTCAGGTCTGATTATACTTCTATCAGGTGTAACACTCCCTCATGACTCTCCACTGCCTCAGGAGTGAAGTACAAATTTCAACGTGAACCCAAACTTGCCTTATCTCCCGCAGTCCCCTCTGAGTGTTTACTTCTCTGGTCCGGAGACTGGAAATGTGCGGTACCTATACAGCCACCTGCCCCCTGTGCCGACCGCAGACATGAATAATGGATCCCAGCACTCCTTCCCACGGTGCTGGTCCCTGACCCCAAACCCTCCAGTCCGTACCAATCGCTCAGAAGGGAGACTGTTGGTGAGCCTCATTTGGCCATCCCTCCTCGCCTCATCTTGTCAGGAAAAAAAAACAACAACAACAACAAAAAAAATGCACCAGAATCTAACTTGGGTCCAGACTATTTAATTGCTACAGTTAGTTGGGGATTTTTTTAGGACATGTTGATTAACCTATTTTCCAATGAAAACAGCCCCTAGCAAACAAAGACTCTGCCTTCCCGACACTTAGAAAAATATTGTTGAAATCATTTTAAATGAGTGAGTCACCTCCAGCACAGGTGTGTAAAGACCACAAACCATCTCAAAATTCTTTCTATACACCCATGGGATTCCGGGCTCCCACAGTGACACGCACACACGCACAATACTCAAGGATAGTTAAGGAAATTAGCAGATAACAAAGTCCACCTGACTCCAGCCCAAACGGCACGGGGATGACAGAGGCGAGTCTTCTCTCACCGATTCCTGGCCAGCTTTGCTCAACGCCCCTGAGACTGCTCACCAAGCTCGTAGGGTCATTGGTGAACACGAAAGTTCCCGGGTGAACCCCGCCGTCTTCTTCCTAAATGCAAAGAAATGGGCATGGCAGCAGAGCCGAGTGACCGCTGGTACATGCCGGGCGTCATTTACCCTGAAGAGCAAAGACTCACATCTTGTTCTTCTGTGTGGCTGCTACAGTGGCTAACAATTAAAGCGGGTATATGGATGCTCACATTTTCCAGGGAGGCGACAGTTCGACGAATACCCAGGTGGCACCGTGCAGAGCTCCGAAGAACCCACTGTGAGCCACGTCCTACACACTCCCATGCACGCACGTGTGTGTGTGCACGCACTTGTGTCTGTGTGTGCACGTGTGTGTGTGTGTGTGGTGAGGGACAAAGACGAGGACAACAGAAGGACGAGTTGGGTAAAGATTGTTACAGTCAGGCCTCAAGGCAGTTGGTAGCTGCATCTCTTGAAGAATCACCGGGTTCCCGTTGCCTGTTTCTCTCAGACGGACGGTCCACCGAGTGTTTCAGAAACTGCGCCCTCGTTCGTGTTCCGTGAGCGCCAGCAGCAGCCTCCCGGCGGGCGGTCGCGTTGATCGGCCAACCCCTTCCCGCCGACGGACCGATCTGGGCAGCGCGGAAAACATAAAACACAGGGGCTAGCTCTCGGAAAAGCCAAAAATCTAGGATCTGCTTTAAAGGACAGACTGCCGACCTCCCTGAATGCGCTCTTTCCCAGTTGCCCCTCATCTCCTTTTCCCACCAAACAATATTTTTGGCAATGAATCTATTTCTGTGGGTTCAGATAGAGCCAGCTTCTCAAAGCCACCGGCTCCCACGCTCTGTTTTTCCCTGAGATGGGTCAGCCCCTGGTGTTGGGATGGGAGCATTTTATAATTAAACCCCTAAATAAATAACCGTAGAAGGCAGGCACCTCCCCACGAGCCCTAATTTATATATCTGATTTTTCAATAAGGACTGCATTAAATAATTTTCATTACTAGATTTGACAGGAAATCTGCTTCTCACCTTTTTTTTTTTTTTTTTTTTTTTTTGGTGGCAAGTTGCCTCGGGCCAAGGCCTGGAGTTGGGACAAAGGGGCAGGGCCTCAATGCTTCCACACAGATTCAGGGACTCAGGACAGAGAATAGAGGTTTCTAAAAAGAGTTTGTTCGCAAAGGGAAATCCCAAAGTGATTGAGAGAAATAAATTTCAAGTCCGTACGGGCCTCCCTCAGCCCCCAACCCATCAGTATGTCCCTTCTATTGGGCTTGTCAGCGACCACGGGACCCAACGGCAGCCTGGGCCCAGGGCGGCACACTGCTGTGGTGCCGGCACGTCGGGTCCCTTCAGCCAGAAGGGTGTCACTTTGGCCAGAAAAATGTTAATGATTTTTAATTAGCTAAATTAAAATAGCCTCCTAGCTATAATTTGACCCATTCAGAGATGGGTGTTGAGACAGAGAAACGGGGGCCACGTCCAAGAGCATTGGACTTGAACTTTTATTGACAGCATGACCATCCAGAACTCACTTGGACTGAAGAAGCAGACACAATGCGGAGCTCTGGACTCGGGGCAGCGCTGTCCGGATGGCCCGGGCTCTGTCCGCGCTGTCCCACACGGCAGCCACAAGCCAGGCCTGCCTGCCAGGCACTTGACATGTGGCCACTGTGGCCGAGGGAACTAATTTTGAATGATATCTATTGAAATGTACATGCCCCCACGGACTAGTACATACTGGTAGACAGGTGGCTCTGAAGTGGGTCTCAGATGTGAGTGATTAGGGTTTTTTTAAAAAACACCGACTGGGGGTCAGTTCCCCAGGAAGAGACGTAGCCTTGGTATCACAGCTCTCCAAAGCCCTCTGGGCGATCTCGGCGTTCCCTGAAGCCTGAGGACCTCCGTGCTAGGGGCCTGATTCCCGGGTGGCTGCCGCGTCTCTGCGTTAACTCGGGGTGCTCACGCCCTGACTGTCACCGATGCAGCAACAGTCTGAGTGTGCATGTCCCCACGGCAAGTTTTTTTTTTCTAGAAAACATGTTTCAGGTACCTACCATGTAATAGCTACCATGCATGGCCTGTTCTAATATGTAATCTGTTCTCAATGCGCTCTTAAACAGACGTACTATGGTGCTCCACGCTTGCAAACTGCCACAGGGGTCAAAAAATAAATGGCAAAGTCAAAGCAAGAGAACCTGCCCAGACTTAGAGTTGAACTGCAGAGCAAGTCAGCTCTGGTCACAGGAAAGGCCTCGAGGGAAGTGAGTTGCCCCCGCCCGCCCCACCCCCGCCAGGCACAGAAGGGTAGAGGGACCACCTTTGGTACAGGGCCTTTGCACATCACCTCCATCTTCTGCCCCAAACCAAGCCTCATGTCTGCAGGGCTAATTGTTTCACAGTTAAGAGCCACCAAATGACACACCAATCAGCAAATGAGTGTCAGGCCACCCTGCACATATGAGACCAGAACAGCCCCCCCCCCGCCCCGCGGCTCCGTGTGAGCGTGCCGTGTGCTACAGGAGGCGCAGCGAAGGAGAGACATCTGAAGCCCACGCTGCTGTCACGCATCTGGCATTGATTCCTGAGTGGCGCTTCCCAAGGCAGAGCTTTTCTCCCGCCAGCTTGGGTCTTGGATGGATTCCCTTTCTCCGGGAACTTCTGTCCCTGCCCTCACGGAGAGGGAGCCCTGCTTTCTGAAATGCTCAGACTCGCACATTTGGTCCTCCCCTCGGGGAGCAACCCACTGTGCAGGCCACTGGCCCCTCAGGACCGAATGCCCAGTTTCAGCCACAGACCCTGGGGACAGCCAGCGTTCTGGGCAAAGGGAACGCCCCGGGGCATTTGGAGGCGACCGAGGCAGCGAGGGGCACCCCAGCTGCTGAACCGCCCCTCCGGACAGTCCCTGCCTCTCTCCTGACCTTGGGGTTCCCTGAGGAGCTTTGATTTTCCCTGCGAGGGTGCTGATGTCTTCGGGGGCATCTGTTTTATCTGTCAGGCCATTAGTAAAAATGGAACCCTCCATACAAAGAAAGCTACAAAACTGCCTGGTGCCTTCTGTGCTTAGGAGAGAAATCCTGTATTAAGTCTTCCCTTCTTATTGCATTATATCAAATCCCACTGGGAGAGGCTGCTTCGCATACCTCAACCTGGTGCGCTCGGAACCCTGGCTGCAGAGCCTGCTGCATGAGAGGCCCCAAAGGGCTTTAGAAAACTCTGGGTTTGTGTTTGCTGTGGATCAAAATGCTGACAGATTTAATCAGTCAAGAATAAATACGGGCCGTCTTTTCATACTGAGCATACTAGATATTTGCCTTTTTAAAAAATATACCCTGCCCTGATCAGCATGGCTCAGCAGGTCAGGTGTCATCCTGTAAAGCTCAAGGTTGCAGGTTCGATTCCCAGTCAGGGGGCATGCCTGGGTTCGGGCTTTGAGGCACATACGAGAAACAACCGATCAATGTTTCTCTGTCACATCAGTGTTTCTCCCCCTTTCTTTTTCCCTCCCTTCCCTTCTCTTCTCTCTAAAAATAGTAAATAAATAAAATCTTTAAAGAAATAAAAAATATACCCTGTAGTAGTAAAGAAATGAGGGTGCATTTTTTTCCGAACTGGAAAATACAACCAAGCTGGCAGTCGGTGACAATCACTCAAACGTCACTGCCTAGAGGTGACTTCTGCTAAGAGTCGTGAGCCTGTCTGCTCTTAGTTTTGTTTTAATGACTATGGGAGAGGTCAAGGTCACTGGCAAATGAGACACCCAAGGAGAGCATTTGGGGGACACAAATGACCATGTCCTTCTGCCTCTTGTCAACCCCTCCCCAGCTTCACACCCCTCGTCGACAATCGGCCAGTAAGTAGTTCTTGACCACCTTTCTGAACTGCGCTGTAACGATGCTGAAATATCCCATCTATTCTTGCTCTCTAAGAAACTTAAAATGTAGTTGGTACATTCGTGTCCCCAGCCTTCTATCACAGCGTCCCACAAACCGTGTGGCTTGCCAGGACAGCAGTGTGTGGTCTCACAGTTCTAGAGTCTTGAAGTTCAAATTCAAGGTGTCATCAGGGTCGTGCTCCCTCTGAATCCAGTAATGGGGACTCCTTCTTTGCCTCTCCGTGGCTTCTGGTGGTGACCCACCGTCCTTGGCGTCCCCCCGGCTTGTAGACATCACTCCTCGACGTCGCATTGCCTTCTTCCTGCGTCTGTCTTCCCACAGCGTGTCCCTCTTCTTCAAAGGACACCTGTCGTACTGGGGTCAGACTCACACCAGTGGCCTCATCTGATCTCTCATTATAACTGTCCTGTTCCCAAATACAGTCCCATTCACAGATTCCAGGGGTCGAACTTCAACATGCCTTTTCGGGGGGCGGGGAGCAGCACAGCTCAAGCACAGCATTGGGGAAGCAAAAACACTCCCATGACCCAGGAGAGAACCATGAATATCTGTATAATTAAGTTTCAGACGCGCCGCCAAACTCTCAGTGCTGTGAGATTCACAGATTATTCCAGAAGGATGAGGTAGTTTGAGAATAGTCCATGGATTTTACTGCGCTTGGATGGAAGGGTGGATGAGGAAAGAAGTGGGTGTTTCAGGAGAAGGCGCCGAACGTAGATTCTGCAGCCTGATGAACAAGGTGCTCCTCCCTCTGGCTCCGGCCCTCCTCCTTGGCCTCCCATGTTTCAGGAGACTGACTCGGTGACAGGAGTCCCCAGGCGCCTTCTTCTTTCGCCTCCACCACACCCGGCACCTGTCGCTTGTTCCGACCGGGGTGCCCACTCTGTAGTTCCTGCCACCACCACCGCCGCCCACCCATTTCCTGTTTGCCTTTCCACGGTCCGCACCCCGGCACCATAACCCCTGGAATTCCGGACGCCCCGAGGGAATTAGTCACCACCCACCTGTGCCACCACTACCCCTGGTAGCTGTTAATTAGCAGCCAGGTGTGCCTCAAAGACAAGTTCTGTGTCTGCTCCCCATCATGTGCCCCGACAGCAGAGAGCCCAGCACCGGGAGTGGCCGCCACAGGGTCACCGGAATGTAGTTGACCGAGTTGTTTGTGGAAAGGGAAGGAAGAGCCCATCCAGGACCTCAGGACCTCACGAAGGGCCAGGATCTGCAGATGGCAGGCGACCTGGTTACTGAGGAGAGGACTGAGCCACCACAGCGCAAAGGGGCAGGGCCCAGCAGGGGTGTCCATGAGACAGCCTGCTTATCCAATGGCCTGACCGGCTGCAAATCGCAGGAGAGCCGATACAACCAGAGCGTCGGATTCAGAGAAGAAAGGCTGGGTGGGGCAGAAGCCCCCGTGAACAGGACCTCCGGGCAGTGGGGACTGCGGGGAGATTTCAAGCAGGGAAATAGGTTCGAGTTTGAGTGTGAGAGACAGGGATGAGCAGCAAATGAAGGCTGGGTGGTAGGGGTCAAGTGCAGATGCCGGGAACATGCTAACTCAAGTCTAGAGATGGCACAGGCAGGCAAAGGGAACACAGGTGGTTGGATGGGCAGATGGACGTGAACCGAGAGGAAGAAGAGCTTTTTGCGTCTTTGACAGGGCTGCAATGTTGGAAGAAGAAAGAGCTGCGATTTCTCCCCCAGAGTGGTGGGAGACCGGTGCTGCTCATCGGCAGGGGGTGGGGGGGGTGGGGGGGAGGCCTCTGGGAGGCTCAGCAGGGGAGGGGTTGGCTGCGAGTTCAGTTTTGCACGTGAGGGCTTCGAGCTGCCAGGGGGCATCTAGGTTTTCTAAAGTTAACAACTAGGTGGTGGGGTTTGGGGTTTGGGGTTTTGTTGTTTTTTTTTTAGTAACCACTAAAATTAGAATTTCATTTGAGATCCGGTTCTGCCCCGTTAGAAAAGTGCCTCAGGTTTTGTGATGTCATGACTTAAAAATGGGCGTAACTGCCATCCAGGGCAGGCTCACCGCACTCGGGTTCTCCCCGAGCCCACTTGTGAACTGGAAAGCGGTGGAAACCACAAGGCCAACGGCCGGTGGCAGCTCACCACGTAACCAGAATGGGTTAGACACAGGCCTCCCACCCTCCTGGCTGCACAGCAGAAAGGGGATCAAGAGCCCCGGGCGCTCACAGTCTGTGCTTCTCTCCTGGGCGCCCTGAGCTGCGCAGCCCCCTGTCCCCACGGCCCAGGGCAAGCAGTCTCAGAGCCAGCCCTCGGGGACGCCACTGCGTCCTGCTGCAGAGACGGAGTGGACCTGCAGGGTCTGGCACACAGGCAGGACATCGAGAACGGCCATCCGCGATTCTGGCACCCCATGGCCTTGACCATCCTGGCACCGCCCATGCCTGCCGAGCCACCACAAACACACGCTCTCCTTCCGCTGGGAAACGGAGAGCTCGTGGAAGCTGCCGGTCCGGCTGCTGTGCAGAGGTGGATGTTCACACACGGAGGACTGAGAATAGTGCTTAGAGCAAGCATTCCGCCCACGGGGGGTATATGCTGATCGAATAAAAGTGGGCTTAATGTTTTCCATGTGCCCATGCCAGAAGTGTCCAAGCCTCAGGGACCTAAACCCGGGGGGGAGGGGGGAGTCCAGTAGCTCTGGGCTCCTCTCGATGTCATCCTACTCAGAAGGACAAGGAGGCCGTACCCCGGGGTCCAGCAGGGCATGGCCGTGACCCCCTTTCGAAGCCACCCGGAAGGGGTGCCTTGCGATTTTCCAAATCCCCCGGTGTTCCTTCATCAGTCGTGGGTCCAGCCTGCTGTTCCCTCCCCTGAAGCGCCTGCGGCCCTCCTCTCCCTCACCTGGTCAGCTCCTGTTCGAATCACCAGGGTGACAGACCAGTTAAGAGCTACATAAAGCGACGTGGGCTTCTTACCAGGTTTGTGACCTTGGGCCAATTACTTAGTCTCTCCAAACCTTGATTCTTTTCTGTCTTTTTCTTTTCTTTTTACATATTTTATTGATTATGCTATTACAGTTGTCCCAATTTTCCCCATTTCCCCCCCCTCCTCCCAGTACCCCCCATTCTCTCTGGCAATCCCCACCTTAGTTCATGTTCATGGGTCACGTATATGTTATTTGGTTTCTCCATTTCCTATACTGCTCTTAACTGTAACATGAGGACAATAAAATACCTACGTCATAAAACTATTGAGAGAATTGCATAAAGTAACACACGTGAAGTGTCACCAGCCCAGAGCCGCTGCACCTGCCAGGGGCTTCCCCTCCAGTCCGGCGTCACCACGGGTCAGAGCCTCCCCTGGCCATCCAGGAATCGGCAGTGCAGCGGCGCCCTGCTCCTCCCTGTCCAGCACGCACCCTGCAGGAGGCACACAGGGCACCGGCCCGCAGCCCGCCCTGCAGGCCTGACCCCCCGAAGGCAGAGCCCAGTCTCACACACAGTGGAATCCCTGAGTCTAGCAGAGCGCTCAGTGCATGGCGGGCGTTCAGCAGGTCTCTGCGGAGCAAGGGGACGACTCTCTTTCAAGGGTAGAACGCATTCAAGGAAAATTCATTAAAATAGCCCTGTCCTGCCACAGATTTTCAAAAGGGTTTGACCATCGTTGGGTCTCTCATATTTTGCGAAACGCTGTTTCTGTCAAGAGTGGCTAAGCCTGGTTATCTATGTACAGCATCAGCCACGAGAGCCCAAGGTGGAAGCGACCCAGGGCCCAGCGGCAGGTAAATGGACGCACAGTGCAGGGTGTACCACACCGTAGCATCCTGTTCAGCCAGCAATTCTGCCACAGGCCGCCACGTGCCTGGACCTCGAAGACATCAGGCTGCGTGAGACAAGCCCGTCACGAAAGGCCAGTCGTGCGTGGTTCTGTTCGTGTGAGGTTCCCAGAGGAGTTGAGGTCACAGTGACAGAGCTCAGAGTGGGAGGGGGTGGGGCTGAGGGGCCGGGGAACGGGGCCTGAGCACTGGACGGCGTCAGAGTTTCCATCAGGGAGGATGGTCAGTTTCTGAAGAGGAACAGTGGGGGTGGTTACACAGCGTAAATGGACTTAAACCCGTAGAAATGTGTACTTGAAAGTAGTTAAAATCATAAGTTTTATGCTGTGTATATTTTACCACAATAAACAGAGGAAGAGAACGTTTAAATAGCTCCATCTCCACAAAGCACGCCTGTGACTTGCCCGAGCGCACATGCGTGTAACTGCCCCACCGCTGCCCCCCACTGAGCCGCGCTAGGGGCCTGGGAACAGCATCGGAACCTGAGCCTCTAATTCCGAGTGTTAGGAGGAAAAGCAGAGAGGGCCTTCCCTCTGCAGAGGGTCCAGACCTTCTCCGAGGGCCCCACGGAGAGATGTCTGCCGGCGTCCCGGGGGGTAATTGCAGTTGTGCGCATCTTAAACAGCAGCAGCAAAGGAGGGTTTTCACTGCGATTCAACTTGGTCTGAAATTGGTGAATTTCGTGGTGTGTTCCTGGTTGAAAGTCGTCGCCTCGGCGTCGGTGACACTGGGAGCCTCAGCTGCTCTCATTCTTGCTTCATCTCTTTGGCCAGAGACGGGGGACGGGCACCGTCTGGGATGCTGTCACCAGGATTTGCAGTGGGAGGAGGGAAGGCTTGGTCGTGGTGAAGGCTTTGGCCACAGAATCCGAAAACAATGACAGTAAGAGACATGGCTGAAAGGAGCCAGGAGGGGCCGGGGGAGGCCGTCGAATGTGCTAAAACACATCCTTGGAAAGTCGTGGAGAATCATCACGTTGGGTAAATGGCTGTAAACATGAAGGTCATTTCGCTTTGTCCACCCGTCAGCCATGGAACTTGAACCCCTTCCAATTTCTCCATCAACCTAGAAGTTTCGCTTCCCAGAGGAAGAGATCTTTGTTGTTCTGCTCACAGCTCTCATCCAAATTCCTGACACAGTGCCTGGCCCGGAGCACCGGTCACAACGAGGCGTTGAGGGAACACACGCTTAAATCCATTTTCAAGCATGTTTCAGACACACAACGCTGATACACAATGATCACACTCTCTTCACAATAGGATCCCTGTCTAAACAGTTTTGTCTGAAATAGTCTTTCTGAAAGGTCTGCGTGCATTTATTTAGGGTAAAACACCTGAATCTAATAATACTCAATTATCGAGCATCAGTTTCCAAAATACCTGCCACTTCCTGGATCTGATTTTGTTTCCATTCTATAAGGAGACCACCCAATCAAAGAAGGAAGTATTTTTATCTCCATGCTAATTTGGTAAATCATTTTTTTCCCCCGGAAGAGTCAGGCTCTGCTGAGCACAAGCCAGCTATGTGGTAAAGAAAAGCCACGAAGGAGTGAGGGCAGCCACCGGCTCACTGAAGCACAGGACAGGCCGGCGGTGCCTGGGGAGGCCCACGTGCAGGGGGCGTCCATGCGCAACCAGCGAGATGGTGCCGTGGACCAGCAGACCAAGAAGTGGAAAAACTGGGTAGGTCCCTTGTCTGGTCTCCAGCAAAAGTCATACATGTTGAATGGAGTCTTAGATGAGTTTAGCTGTCTGAGTTCTCGGTGTCCCCAGATTGGTGGTTCCTTCCCTCCAAAGTCCCTTCTCTCCATGGTCCTCTTTTCAAAGGCCACACCTGCACACTCGTGCCAAGGATCCTGTCTGAGTATCGCGAGAGGGCATCCAGGGCACTGGGGAGAAGCATGTGCTCGGGAGCCGAGCTGTGTCCCAGTCCAGACCCCAGACCTGCTGGCCGTGTGGCACTAGGCACATTAATCAACAGCTCTGTGCCTCAGTTTCCTCACCTATAAAACATGGATGATAATAATAGTACCTACCATATCACATTGATGTGAAAGGGGTTGATACATTAATTCATAATATGGATATATTTTAACAGTGTCTGGCATGTTCTAAGCATTATACTATATCTCAAAATGTTATAATTCTATACACATAATTCATGTGTCTTTTTTCATGTAATTTATTAAGTTTGTGAAATATTTATACTACAGCCCTCATAATTATAAAGCCATCCCCATACAGAATAAAATCAGGCCATCCATAAGCGAACACAATATATAAAATAAGGAAGTTTTTAAAATAATCTGATAAAGAGAATAAAATAATCTGATAAATGCAGACACTTTTGAGGACCCCTGCAACTGAGTGCAAATGTAAATCCAGTCACGCTGGTGGCCTGCCAGGTGTTTTTCAACTCATGGGCCAGAGGACAATGGTCATCCACCTCCGCTGAGAAATCCCCCCAAGAGGGTTTCAGGGTGATGGCTGTCGTCACCTGCTGTGCTCCCCATCTCAGGAGCGTGCCCCCCCCCCCACCAGGGAAAATCTCAGATTGTTGCACACTGATTCTCGGGTCAGCCTGACCTTAAAGTGACATGGCATCGTGACTTGGGTAAGAGCCAAGGGCTTTATAGCCATCTCTTATTCTTCTGTCCATGCGTCTGGGGTCCAGTGGAGCCGTCTTACACGTTGATTCCAAGTTTCCGCGGTGACCATCGGCCTGTTTCAGTGCCTGCCAAGCTTCACGTTTATTTCAGCATTTACACAAGGGCTGGACAGTCCCTGCGTGTGCGAGTCCCTGTGCGTGCTCGCTCTCGCGTGCTCACTCTCCTCGTTCTCTCTCTCATTCTCTGAGTGTCTGCCCGCCTGCCCATCGATCCACCTTTCTCCTTCTTTCTGCCAAGGACGCCATCACTCGTCACCTTTCTGACCCAGCACAGGTGCCCTGGGTGGGATTTAGTGTCAGAGCTCCGCCCAGTGTCTTCTGCTGCCTGGGAACCCAATACTCCAGCGCTCAGAATCGGGATGCAGGATGCTAATAGAGAGCTCGGATTCTGTTCGTTCAGCTGAAAGCCGCTAACGGTTTGTAGCATAGGTATCTTCAGTTGCCTAGACTGAAGTCTTGGATGCCTCTCCCTGTGTCCTAGTCCAGGTCCAAAGTCCTGAGTCTGCTCTCCCACTTCATCTCCTCCTCCAGCCTACTCTTTCCTGGGCTGTCGCCGCCCCTCACCAAGACAGCCGTCCCACATCCTCATTGGCCTACGGGCTTCCGATGCCGACCCACGCCCTGGCCCTGGCGCCCTCCCTGGAACACGGCTGCGCCTGGGACTGCAATGCCGCTAAATGCCCCCTGTTGTTGGAAGGGGTCTCCCAACCCCTCAGGACTCCTCTGATAGAGGAAGCCGCGCCCATGCAGGGCAGGAGTCGCACCCCTGCTGACGGCCCTGAGTCTGGGTCTCAGCTCTGCCACCTACTGTCTGGGTGGCCTCAGGCATTACGGACCCTGTGCAAACCTGTTATTTTGTTTATAAACTTAGAGCAGTCAAGGTGCCTTTCTCAAAGGGGTGTTGTGAGCCTTAAATTGGGTAACACGTGTATGGGACTGACTCAGGGCAGCCATAACCCTTGGTTTACGCTCCATTATCACCTTCATCCCATTCTGCCTCAAACCGTCAGTATTTGGTGACCAAGATGCCACCTGTAGAAGACGGTGCACTTGGGGAGGGTCGGGGGCCATGCGGTCGTCAGATCTTACTCACCGAGAATGTCCAGGATAGGTCTTTGCACGTGGGAAACGCCTACATTATATTAATTAAACGTGGAATTTACATTTTGTCGATTGCTTCAAGACCTTTACGGGGCGTCCTCACCATCCAGCGGTGGGCATCGCTGCCACTCCCCCCACCCCCTCAACACAGCCTTCTCTCGCGCGTGAAACCCAGCTCTGTCTGCACTGAGCATGCGTCTGACATCCAACACCAACGCCACTTGGGTTCCATTTCCCTTGTTGTGTCAGAAAATCAATCGGTGGCTTCAGCCAAATCTTGAGACTTTCTTGCATCTCTTGAGCCGTGGTAAATAATTCATGTCCCCTTCCCCACTTCCCTGACAGAAAACTCTTCCATTCTTAACCTAAATAACTTTCAGATTATGCATTATTGAATCTGCCTTGGGTCTCCGGTTACCAGACTTTTAAATAGTGTGGGAGGCACCTGCACCTCTTGGTAAAGGCTTTTCACTTCCGGCGTGAAGATGTTGCCGGGCGTAAACCCCTGAAGGTACTTTTTTCATATTTTATAGTGCTAGCTTTTGCTCTCCGTGTCAGCAAAATAACACTGAGCTAGAAAAACGGAATTTGCAAGTGTTAAAGTTTGAAGCACATTCCGAAATGAGCTACCCAAACAATATTGATCTCTTGCACTTATTCCTCCAGCCTGACAACACCTTCCACTTTGGCAAGAAACAACGAACATGGTAAGAGACACAATCAAAATACAGGCGTGTGACCATCAATCGGCACGTTTCGTCATTGTGCATGATGCTTCTTCACTGGCTTTAAAGTGCTTTCCCGCGCTGCGGCTCGCCACGGCGGCCCTACTCTGCGCTCAGAGCAGGTGCTCCGCGCATGGAACGGCAGCCCCCCCACCCACTGGGACTGGGCTGAGCCAGGAGGAAGGGGCGCGGCCTCAGACAGGTACCAAAGGAAGGTCAGTTCCGTTCCCTGCAGGACCAGACCAGCGATGCACTTGGCTTTGCCTGTGAAGTGTTTCTACCTCGTTTCTTCCTCTTAACACATCCGCCGCCTTCTCTCCACGTGGTCTTCCCTTTTTCCATTAAAATTTCTTCCCCATAAGTCTCAGAACTTCAGATGTTCTCAAATTAGTAAAAAGGAAATAGCACTCTGTGAGAATGTTTTCAGGCTTTTAAATACTTTATATGTCTTTTTCCTGGTCTTCTGCAGTAGAAAATAGTTCAAGTCCTGTTAAATGGGCAGCAGACAGGCTGAGAATTGCCTTAAGGGGTATGTCACCTAATCCCCATAGCAGGGGTTTAAAGGAGGAATTACCCCCATTCTGTCATTCAGGAAACAGATTAACGGGCCAGCCCGAGGGAGGCAACAGTCAGGAGGAAGGCTCAGCTCAAGTTCAAGTGGGCTTGCTCTGCCAGCATGGCCCCGGCTCATGTTCAGACCTCTTTGCTGAAGGCGGAAGCAGGGCCAGCCCGGGGCAGCCTTCCTGGATGCAGGTCAGCTGGGAGATGCAAAAAGACATGGGACACACACCGTCCGAAAGGCCACCTCTACTGCCCCTCAGTGCCGGACGGCAGGACGGGGCTCAGACATGCAGCCACCAGGCTTCCCAAGGCCGGACTCCCAAACTAGATCGATTCACTCCTCCGTCTGCAAAAGGCACCCACAAAGACACAGGCCGGCCTGTGTGCCTCCTGCCCGCCACACACAGCATCAGGGGGAGGGAGAGAGGAGGCGGCCGGGTTCCCAGAGCGGCCACAACCTTCTCCCAGGCTCACCAACCCACCAGAGAGGGGAGGAGAGAGGCTGGAAGCCACACCCGGCCCCAGGGGCCCTCCTGGTGGTGGGCAGCGTCAGGAGTGGGGAGAAACACGGCTTCTTTTGAGTGTCCCCTGAGGAGTTCTGTCTCGTGGGCCCAGTGGGCGTTCCAACGTATATGGAGACTTCCTGGCACACCACCCCCACTGCAGGATTCTGAGCCACCCATGCCGGCAGAGGCTGAGAGATCAGGAGGTCGTCCTTGTTTGCTGCGTGTCCCTGACTCACCGCCCGCCCTGGGGCAGGCCACTTAGCAAGTCGGTCTTGATATCCCCATTAATAAACTCTGCACCACCGATGGGATGCTTCCTGTGGGCGACTCTTCCATCACGGGCAGCCACGGACGGATCTCCCAAACCCAGCTACAAAAACGGAGCCAGCCCACCCGAGGGCCCCAGGGCCCGGAGCATCCTGCCCTCCTCGGGTGGCCAGCCCCTGTTACCCACCGACCGAGAGGGAATCCCCCCGCCGAGCCTGGAGGGCTCTTCACCCGAGCGCCGAGCGTATTGAGTAGCAGGAGGTCCTTTCGTGCCTCTCCAGCGTTCGACGTCTGAGCAGCTCCGCACCCGCGAATCTATATTTCACCCCGTTGACAGGCCCGGAAAGGACATACGGTTTAGATTTTTAGACAATGCTCCATGGAAAAAGCCTCTCCTTTTAGAGAGTCGTATTTTTAGCGTCCCCAAAGCTAAACCCTGGGCTGAATTGAATCCATACCGTCCTCCAGTGCCGTCAGGAGCCTAAACAGAACTTCGTATCAGAGTAATACACTGTTAACTGATATGTCAGAAAATCAATTAATTACTTTTAAGAAGCAGTTAAGAGGGTCCCTACAACGCTGCCACATGAATTATTAAAGAAGACCATGTCAGGGTATCCACCCCGGCCCATGGTGCGGGGGAGGGGGTGAAGCTGTGCCATCAGCCCCGAATCCTCACCGTTGCAGGGGCCGGATAAGGAGGGAATGGGGCCAGGCATGAGGGGCGTGGGGCAGGGGACGCCGCAGGCCTTGGCTGCCCGTGCTGACCGCATCCGGCCGCCATGCTGCCTACGCTGGGCTCCCTGGTGCGTGCGCCTGTCCTTTCAGATGAGGGCTTCGGGAAGCCTGCCCCATTGTCGGGCTCCGGTCACAGTGGGGTGGGCAGCCCTGCCTCGGAGCCCACGGGCCCTCCTTTCCCAGAGCCCTGCTCCTCCTAGAGGAAACCTAAGCAAGAGCCACGGGTCCCTCCAGCCCCTGCCGGCCCTCTGCCTGCCTCCCGCCTACCCAAGGCCATGTGCGGCCACCAGGGTGGGAGGTCAGGGGCCTCTCCCACGCCCTGGATTGCTTCCACTCAGAATATTTAGCTCAGCCTTGTCCAGGTGGGTCAGTTGGTTGGCATGTCATCCCATACACCAAAAGGTTGCAGGTCAATCCCTGTCAGGGTGCATAAGACAGGCAACCAATCAATGTTCCTCTCACATCAATGTTTCTCTCTCTCCCCCATTCTTCTCTCTCTAAAATCAATAAACATATCCTAGGATGAGGACTAACAAAAATGTTTAGCTCAGATCCAGGCTCTCGTCCATACCTGTCTATACATGGCGGGGGGCGGGGGGGCAATTGTGAGACTGACTTGGGTTTCCGATATGGAGCAGACAGGGCGTCCCCAAATGTCGAGAGAATCCATTCCTACCTCTACTCAGCTGCAAGCGGAGGGGGCAGGTGTGGTGCTGGGGGCTTTACAGATGAGTGTGCCTTTGGTTTTGATTTGACCAGAAATGTTTACCACGTGAGTGAGAGCAAAACTGTCCGTGTACACAACCAAAGCACCCGGAGCTCGGAGTTGGGGCGAGGAGTCCTACCCCGCCACATCCTGGTTATCCCTGTGCCGGAAACTCGGAGGGGCTCCTTAGGCTGCAGAATGTGTTAGCATCCAGAGCCCTCAAGGCCCCACGAGTTGGAAAACAGAGGGGAGGGTCCCCAGCTGCTGGACTGCCCTGGAACCAGCGATGACAAGCGCACGGTGCAGAGGGAGGGAGCTTTCATTACCCACCACCTGGGAGCAGTTAACCACTCACTCATTCTGGGATTGGGCTGACTCAGGGTACGGCGGGCTGGAGAGCACGTGGCAGCTACCTCATCATCACTCACTCACTCACTCATTCATTCATTCATTCATTCATTCATTCACTGACACGAAGCGTTGACTGAGCATCTACCCCGCTCCGAACACTTGTCTCGTGCTGTCTGTCCCTCACTGTGCCCACCCACCTGGAGGATGGAGGTAGACAATGAGCAAGGAGGTCCAGAAGTTCAGGGAGAACAAGGCCCCACCCAGGGCTGCCGTCTGCACCCGAGTCGGTTCCTCCACTTCTCGCTTCCCGGCTGTTGCTAGTGTTCTATCACCTTTATTCCCGACCTCGTCCCCCCCAGATTTGTTTCGGATGACGATTTTCACCCACTTCTGTTCAGCAGCTAGTTGCTGAGCACCTATTCTTTATCCCCCGGTGGTCGTGTACCACCACGAGGAGTGGCTGTATGAGCCAAAATCAGCCAGCATCCCCCCCCCGAATCTGATGGCTCCTACCACCCCCAGAAAACTGTGGCACGAGTCTTGTACCGAAGTCGGATGCACTATTTAAATAAGTGCCCACGTGACCGTGAGGCGGCCGGACAATGTGTGAGCCACAAACAAGCCCACCCACAGTGCCCGCTGCGGGCCAGGGTGGCATGGGGTGCCCCCTTGGGGGGCCATGTTTGGACTCCGCCCAGGGCGCAGGGAGCCCTGGCAGGTGCACTCAGGACAAACGCCAGGTACCCGTGGGGAAGGGGAGTGTCACCCGCGTGCGTCGGGGGCTGGCGTGGAGAGGACAAAGGGGCCGGGAGACTTGTGCTCTGCACGTGGCTTTCGTCACATCGTTCTTGACTTCAGAAAGACAGTCCATTTTCTCTGAGTTCCTAGAGACCTAAACAAATTCCCCACGAGAGAAAAAAAGCAGTTTTGGAAATTATGTCCGTCACTGATGATTCGATCAGGAACTTACAAAAAGGAGCAAACAGGGCCTGGGCAGGCCTCGTGCCCTGCAGCCGGAGGGGAAGATGTGGAAGCCCAGCCGTGGCTCCTTCACCAGACCCCGGAGCCACGAGGCAGGACTCGGGCCCTCAGGGTGGCAGCTGGAGTGAGCAGGAAGCCCCCAAGCCCACAGGGGAGGGAGCCAGCCATGGACACAGCACGTTGGTGCTGGTTTGTGGAAGCTGACCTCAGGGCCAGTTTATGTCAATCCTGTTTGGCTTACAATTGAACTCGTTGGCTCGTGGCCATGCTGGCCTGTGGGTGTGAAAACATCACACTGTGGCCCATTCACAACCTGGAGGGTATTGGTTCCAAACAAGGAAAAGAGGAGAAAGAGGCAGAAAACCAGAAAGACGTGATGTGCGCTGAGCGCTGAGGAAATCTAGTGAGATAATCCGGAACCCTGCAATCCAGAACCCTGGAGGTCGGGTCTCCATCTTTTTTTTTTTTTTTTTTTTTTTTAAGATTTTACTGATTTATTTTTAGAGAGAGGAGAAGGGAGGGGGAATGAGAGGGAGAGAAACATCAATGTGTGGTTGCCTCTCACACGCCCCCTCCTGGGGACCTGGCCTGCAACCCAGACACGTGCTCTGACTGGGAATCGAACCGACAACCCTTTGGTTCACGGGCCGGTGCTCAGTCCACTGAGCCACACCAGCCAGGGCTCCAGCCTCCATCTTGCAAAGACGTACTCACTCCTCTACACTTTCCAACAGTGACTCAGCTCATCTCCTGCCCTGATGGGCGGCCTCCCAACCCGTGGGCGGCTCACCGCCTCGTGGGCCTCCCTCTGGGGACCTGCAGGGCATCACACGGAGCATCACCTTTTTTCTTTTTAAGAAGCGCAGTGCAGGTGCCCCCGTTTGCGTGTGTAAGTGGCATTAAGCGGCATCATCACTCTGCGCTCTGCGGAGGGCGAGAGCACCGACTTCTTCAGCTGCCTTTCCAGCCTGACTTTCCCAGCCGGGCGGCAGGGCTTGACGTGAGACGTTCGAAAAATGGAGAGGGAGGGACAAAGCTGTGATCCATCTGATGGGAGCCCCATGTGCTTTCCCGTTCCACATCAGGAAGATGGAAATGCTGTGGGCAAGCATTCATTCCTCTCCAAGGATCGGTGCCCTGTGCAGCGGGCGCCCTAGCAAAGGGGGGCCCAGCCAGGGTCTCTCTAAAGGCTCCGACCGTGATCAGAACGAGGATGAGAGCAGGGTCTGCCCGGTGTGCTGTCCACGCAGGGGTCCAGTGAACAGAACCCTGACGTGGATCTGTCGTACGGTGACAGGCAAACTGGCCGCCACTCACATTTGGTGCTACCAGGATTCTGGTTTAATCTGTACGAAAGCAAAAGGCTTACAATAGTTGCCTAGGGTACTCCCAAAGAAAAAAGTGACAAGATTATACCTCCTGTCCCACAGCACCACCCCAAAATCTATTACAGCAGGAAGAGCCTGGTTCTGTTCCTCTTTCTTTAGACTAGTAAGATAAGCCCTTTCCAGCTCCTGAACGGTTCTCCTTCAGTGTATGTGCAAAAGAAGTTCAAAGGCTGACTTTGACAAAGGGCCTTGGGATGATCCAGTGCGTCTGATAAGGCACACGCAGAAGGCTTGAGCAATGAGACCTGCAGTTGGAAAAGCAGGACCGGCCAGCGGGAGGCTGTTATCTACAGCCTGGGCAAGGAAAGACAGCGGCCCCCGCGCAGGGCTTTATCTGGCCTGCCCCGAATAGAGATTGCACCTCCCCCAAGCCACCCGGCCAGCGCAGCCAGGAAACACCTTGCTGGGGAGTTGATGCAATAGCTGCCCTGACGGCCTGGGTGACAGTTGGCACCGTGTTACAACACGGCATTGAGCAACGACCTTGCCGTCTCCTCCAAGTCTCTGCTCTGCACCACTCTTCCCCCTGGAGAGACGAAGGGGACACTTGGGGTGGCTTTTTTTTTTTTTTTTTTTTGCTTCTCCTTTTCCTTCCAATTTCGACTGTCAAGGAGAGGAAAGGGACATGCTTCCTCCCGCCTTTGCAGTTCAACTGACAACTCCTTTCCTGATTGACACGTCAGGTAGGAGAGGAGCGAAACTGACTCTTCTTTCTTGAGACGTCCCAAGCATTCTTGGTATCTCTTCTTGGAGATTTATTACTCAGTTCCTGCGACTTCTTCGTGGGGGCTGGAGTTTAATTTATGTGATCGTAATCAGGAAAACCGCTTTGAAGGGGAAGAAATCAATTTAGCTTTTCGTGAACTGTAAATTTTCTGGAAAGTTTCACAAGATCCTCCCTCTTTTTCTTTTTTAAAGAAGTGATAGCGTGGCGGTTGGGGAGTGGCGGGTTGGGGTGAAGGGCACTAGTGAACAGGTCAGGGGGTCCCAGAGCATCCTCCGTTCCAGGACCTGGGGGAAACCACTCATTTTTTGGAGCCGCCTTTTCTCTCTATAAAATGAATGGATGGGATAAAGCGTTTGCTAAGACTTCTCCGCTCTCAAAATGACTTGACGCCACTCCACAGAAGGGTGGCCTACAAAACAGTTTCACTCTGAGGTCTTGTAATAACCACTCCCCCTTTGATGGTTGGCTTTTCAAAGTGCTTCAGCAGTTAGGGTTGACTCGGGGCTTCTTGGTGACCTTTGGGTAATGACAGAGCTCTAGGCTCAGCCAATGAGGAGACCGAGGCGAGGAAAGTTAGGGCACCTGCAGAGAGTCTCAGAGAATCACACACTGAGTCACCTAATACAATGAGTGCTGAGGGTGGGGGGAGGCGTTTGAGGCCGGAGGCTTCCGAACAGCTCAGCACAGCACGAAACAGTAAGAAGTGTGTTGCATGCCTGACTCAGGAGACAGGCCTAGCTATCGAAAAGGGGCTTCTGGAAGCAGCACTTGCTCTGTCTGCCTGAGAGACAGTTTCATTGATTCTCTTCCACTTCTTTCTCTTCTCTTTCTTTTCTTTGTGTCATAATAATAACCACTGTGATTATTTTTAACCTACCACCAATGACCAGGTCACAGTCTGCGCTCCTCCAGTCAGTCACAGGCTAGCGCCCTTTTGGAGGGCAGCGTCCTGCTTGCTTCTAAGTCAGAGGTCCAAGATGTGCTTCTTCACCCCCGGGTGGATGACCAGTGGGGCGAGCCCCACTCGGTGAGGAGCCCCCCAAGTCTGTACCCTGTCCTTGCGGTCAACCTTCCAACCATCAGCCACCCATGACCCTCTGGCTTTGAATACGTCATCAAGTCCTAATAAATAATGAATCCTAATGACAACACCGAGACACCTATTGGCACCATGCTCCCAATAAAGTCAGGAGAACCAGGGCTGGGCCCTAAAAATGGCACATAGGTCTCTAAATAAAGGGCTTTAATGCATTTTCTATTTAAACCGGAAGGCCATGGGCTCCGACCCAAATTGAGATGAGCTGTGCTCCTTAAGTACCGTTCTGGAGCAGTTGTTGAAATATTTATCTACCGCTCTGGCTTCCAGGTCTGTAAAGCGGCTCCTTTTCTCGTAGCTCACTTCTAGAGGGGACCTGTCGCCAAGCCCCCCGAGCTGGGTAGGGGCGCCTGAAGCAAAGGTGGGGCCTTTTGCCAAATCATGCCTCTGTCACTTCTTGAGTGAGAACTAAGACGTGCAACATTGTTTTTAAAACACACATCACAGTTCAAAGGTTGGCTTCTCCGTGCACCCGGTCAAGTTCTCACCGTCACTGTTCCCCCTCTGCGTGGCCAGTGGCAAGTTGTTTAACCTCTTTAACCCTGAGGGGGTCGCAGTTCCAAATCTACTAGAATCATCCGGAGGATTAAATGACAGGATGCCCAGGAAGTCCTGCTGCAATACCCGGAGCTCAGCAGGAGCTCAGTACAGGTTAGAGACCTTTATCATTTGTCCACCAAAATCTGCTCACCCTTCTGTGCAATGCAAAATAAACAGACCCCAGCAGAGGGAAGCGTCTCCTTTCACAGGCTGCTACTGAGGAGTTCATTTCAGGTATGAAATGAACTTCGGACTTCAACATTCCAAAATCTTAAAAGTCAATGAAGAGAGGGTATTTTCCTACAGGGGTTTTTATTCATTGGGCGGGGGGCTGAGTGGGGGGGGGGGGCTTAGGCTATGTGGTAAGCTTCCCGTGGTCCAGCAGTTTCTAGATATCCATCACCCTTTCTTTTTTGGCTCAGAGATTTCAAGCTTAGTAAAAAGCCAGACAGGACGCCGCTCTCGCTGCGCCCACTCCTTCCGTCGGACGTGGGGAAGCTGCACAGTCGCTGACTTGGGTCACTTCCCAGTCCGCACCTGACTCCGTGTCCGATTTTACTCAGAAGAACCCTAGGACACTTTTAAATGTGAAGATGACAGACAGGACACCAAATAATGTTCTCATTACAGAAGTTCTTTTTCTGCTTTACCTTAAGTCTGTATCACATTTTCACACCAGGAACATCTTTCAGAGGGGCTATGATTAATCCAAACTTTATTTATCATGATCAGAAAAAAAAAAAAGCGTGTGTACTCCATGCCAAACGGAAAATAAAATTTCCTTGTAACTTTCCTTCCTTCTCATTCCCAGCACCCAAGGGGTTAACCTGAAGCCTGAATCCATTCCCCTCCAACTGGGAAGGGAAGGGGGAAACCATTTCAGTAAGGAAATGGAAATTGCCAGCCTGTATGTGCCCGAGGCAAAAAGCAAAGAAATGAGTTTTCTTGTGAGCCTGGTTAGCGAGGGGGAAAAAATCTACGTCTCGCACTTCACTTCATGCCAGCCTTGGTTCACCCTGCCAGTGTTCGATAATGACCTCCAGACAGGCAGGTCAGTCCAGAGGGAGGGCCAGCCCAGGGGACCCCCCGGCTCACAGTCAGCTAACCCTGGGGCGGCCCAACCAGTGCCGTGGACCAAAAGGGGCCCCCACTGGCATCTTCGGTAAACTTCCTCCTTTCCCCCTTGGCAGTCCACTTCAGTGGGTGAAAGAGAGCTTCCAACTAAAGAAATAGTTCTGTACAATTTTGGTGGCAAGGAAATAGACTCGATATGGGGTGTTTTCCTCTAAAAAATGAGATGCTCCCTAAATCGAGAACTTGTTAATTACAGAACTTCTTAAAATTGAATGCTTTTGAAAAATTATTTTAAATCCATGTTTATGTAAATATTTGCTGCATGCCCATCTTCCCAGCTGAGCCTGGAGTGCTGTATTTCTCAAGGATGATCTGAATTTATCTCTAAGACACATGTCTCCGAGGGCACTAGAATTGTTGTAGTGACCAGACAGGCCGGAGAAACAGAGGTGCTTCAGCGTCACTGAACGGCGGGGCCCGCTTGGCCAGCAGTTCAACGAGACCCGAACTGCCGTCATCGGGGCTCACTTGTCATCACCAGTGGGCAACTCTCTGTTCCTTGTCTCTTGCCATTAAAAAAAAGAAAAGAATAGAAAAGAACAGGAAAAAAAAACCCAACAAATCCTACTCTGCATAAATACTTAACAGAGAGCCTTCCAGTTTTATTTGTGTGCTTAATCATTTTTAATAATATAATATTTGGATACTGTCCATATATTGCCTTCATTGCACATACAGTAGAAACTGGGAATTAGCTGACAGATCATATCAATTTTTAGGTGTTTTGTTTAATTTTGTTAAACAGTATTTTTATTTTTCCTCTCTACTTTTCAAGAAGATGTGAACTCTAGAATTGGCACCATTTATTCACTCAAAAAAGATAGCAAAATTTGCTTTGTGTCTTGGAAAGTAGATTTAAGTTAGAGCATTTGTCTAAGTAAGTCCAAATCAATCATATCACAATGTTTAAATCTAATGTAACCATGGCTGGATGGAGAAATAAACAATGATGTTCCATAAGAAGTCTCCAGAAAAATGTTTAACATCCCATCCCATTGCATGATACATTATTTATAAAAATGTGATTATTACTAAAACATCAATCACATTACATTATTAATGTAATCTAAAAACATGTAACCACTACAGTGCAGATCTTGGGATTTTTATGAAACTTAAAGAATGTAAGTATGTAATTATATGGAATTATCACTTCCATTGTTGCTGAGTTTTTTAGTTATTTTTTTGTTTCATACTACAACAAGAAATTCTAAACAAAAGATATGATAGTTCCAGGACCTCCCAAGAAAACAGGATGGTGGTGGCCCTAGCCCACTCTCTCGTATAAAATCCCGTTTCCCACATTTGAAGAGAGCGGGGTTCCTACGATCGCGTTTGTCTTGCCTGCACGCCTGGCGAGCACGCCGGCCAAACAGGACGGCTGATGACCGATCAATACGGATATTTCAGGAACTCCTTCACAGACAAACCAGACATCTTGCCCTCGGTTGTTAGGCAGATTTTCCATGTCCAAGACAGATGAGTGACTTGAACCCAAGATTCATCTCGAGCTCTTATATTCCCTTTCTAAGGAGTTTCTGCTATGTTTGTGGGAAATGTCTTTGCAGTTTATATGGGATCACAAATAGGAAAACTGTTTATTTCTATGATGAAAGAAGGCACCAATTTGAGGCACTAAGAGTTTTAACAATAACAATGGGGAGAGTCTTATAGCTATTTATTCTAAGAACAAAGTGATTAAACTATGTTGTACATCATATATTTTTTAATTATTATTTTATAACACAATACATAGTGAAACCTCACTATTGGGTTGACATGGGAAAAACAATTAGTGAAAGGCTGATCACTAATATTTTTAAATACTTATGGTAATAAAATATAGGTAACATTTATGAATCACTATTTGTCTCTAATCTCAATTTTATGCAAATTATAGAACGGAACAGCAAAGCACTTGTTCTTTGTTCTCTACTTTGTTATTTCTTCTGAGGACTTGGGGGTCCGTGCCGTCACACAGACCGGAAGCTGCCTCGCCGAATTGGACGGTTACTGTGTGTTACCTGGCAGACTGCTGGCAAATTGACATATTGAGTGGGTTTTTGAAATATCTATATGTTATCTTTCAAAATAAACCTATTCATAGGAATTGCTACTTGAGCATGAGGATCATTTAACCACGTTGCAACTCTATTTTGAAATCGTGGCTATTAAAAAGGAACCTTTTATCCTCATCTGTGGGTTTATATGGGTTTCATAGAAAACTAGCTTTGCTGGAAAAGAAAGGGGTGAGAGATGCTTTCAGAGCCCGAAGAGACCCGTGCACCGTTGCCATGGCTGAGCCAGCAGGGCCGGTAATCCACCAGTGGAAACGAATAGCGTGTGGGGTTCGACCTGTGGCACGTTCGTGGCTGGGACAGTGCGTTCGTGGAGATGACAGTGGTCAGCTCAGCTGTGGTCGCTGTGTGTGCGTGTCCTTCTGCCTCTGAGGCCAGCCAGCACTGCTGCAGCAGGAACCCTGAACTCGGCTCAGGACAGCTCAGGGGGAAAAATATGAGTCAAGCAATACGTGCTGCTTCATGACCTTTGCTAACAGCAGGCGCAACGCAGGGCGTGCGCACGGCAGAATGGTAGCGAAATTGCTGTGGGGGTGAACTGTGCTTCGAGTGGTCCTCTAGAGCTGCGCTGTCCGACGCCGTAGCCCCGAGCCCACAGGTGACTGTCGAGGACTTGGAGTGTGGCCACACGGAATGGAGATGTGCAGTGAATGTCAGGTACACACAGGACTTTGAAGACTTGCCACACACACAAAAAAAGAATGTAAAATATCTCAATAACTTTATATGGATGACATGCTGAAATGGAAATGGGTGGATATATTGAGTTAAGTGGATGAAAATGTGGGATTAAAATTGATTTCACTCATTTCTCTTTACGTTTTCAAAGTGGCCACTAGAAACTCTAACAGGAGCACGCAGGGCTCGCATCCTGTGTCCAGTGGGCAGCGCTGCCCTGGCACAGGGAGGGGTGGCCCCGGGTTCACTTGCCAGGGTCTGGTGAAGACACCTGACTGATGAGAGCGTGATGATGGGAGCCGTTTTGCGAGGTGCTTCAGCTCACGGGTGACAGCTGTGCACTCCTCGGACAAACAGGCATGGGCTGGACTGGGCTGATGACTGAATCTCGGTTTCTTTATCTGTGCAACGAAGGAATAATTATGGGCTGTCTGTGCGAGATGGTTACATGGAACGTTGTGTGTAAATGTGAGGTCTGAGCCGGGACGCTCCGGGCTGCTATAAAAAAATACTGTGGACCAAGTGGCTTCAGAAACAAAACTTCATTTTCTCCCGGTCTGGAGGTCTGAGATCAGGGTGCCAGCGTGGTCAGGTGCTGCCTAAGACCTTCTTCCCGCCATGCGCACACGCGGCTTCCTGCTTGCTGTGTATTCTCAGGGCAGAGAAAGTGGGGAAGAAAAAGACATCTCTCAGGTCTCTCATTATAAGGGCACTAATCCCATCGTGAGTGCCCCATCCTCACTATCTCACATAGATCGCATGCCCCCCAAAAGGTCCCACCTTCTCACTCGTCACACTGGGGGTTAGGGCTTTAATGTATGAGTGTATGAGGGGCCACAAACCTTTAAACAGTCCAATCAGAGATAGCAACTTGCCAACGTTGTTTATGAAAACCTCTCAGACACCACAGTCTAGTGTGTGTCAGGCACAAGTTTTGCTGAGTCGGGTACTGAGCAGCTGCCCTTGGTCCTTGAACCACCAACCGCAGCATCACTGCAAGCCTGGGGGAAGTGCAGCATCTCGGGCTCCATCCCAAACCTGCTGCATCAGAATCTGCCCTGGACCAGGTCCCCGGGTCTCCGGAAACACACGCTGCTCGCGCAGTGCTGTCTGGGGGTTCAGAGAGGAGCGAGGCAGCCTTGTGGGCAAGGGGCTCCAATGTGGCATGGGTGTGATGGGGTAGGGGCTGGGGGCGAGTCTCTAAGCTAGACCAAGGGGTCAGGCAGACAGGGATCAAAATATCAGCTTTATCGCTGATAGGACTCACGGTTTGGGTACGTGGCCTTCTGACACTGGACCCGGGAAACTGACTTGACCATCGGCACACAGGCTGTATCTCCCCAAAATGATAAGCGGCGGGGAAGGCATTCACCTAAGGCACAGGATCCAACCCCCCTCCAAGATGGGGACAGGGAGGGTCGCCCTTAATCCTGCAGGACGGTGCTAAAGAGCTTGACCTGAATTCAGGATGCACAAGGAAAATCAGATGTGGCCAAATCTGTCGAACATGGGGTGGAAGATTGACCCAAAAGTATCATAGGAAATTAATGGACACCCCTTTGCAGGAGGCCGGGTGGGACACTGAGAGAGCTGGAACTGGAATGTTGACAAGGATGGAAAGGGGGGATGGATTATAACAAAAAGACCCAAAAAGAGGATTTGGCAACAGATTGGGCGAGGCCACAGATGAGTCCCGGAGCCAGGGCGGATCCGGGCGGATCCTGGGCGGATAATGGGGACAGAGAGCTGCTCTGAGTCGAGGGCTGATGGGTGTGATGGCCAGTTAAACGCACAGCGCCGATGCTCACGTGTTCGTTTTCTCGCGCGCCTCCCCTCTGACATGCACTCGCGCATCACGGCCGGGCCCTGCTCCCCTGCCCCGGTGCCCCTTTCCTGGCCTCCTTCAGGCACCTACCTACCCCCTCCTCCCCACATCCCATTCACCTTCCCGTCCTCCACGCCACCGACGGTCTCCTGACAGAGGTCCCCATGGCTCTCCTGTGGGCAAAGGTAATGCAGTCTTTTCTGTCCTCCTCTTCCTCCTCCTCCTCACGGCCTTTGCCTTGAGACACGCCTTTCCTCTCAAAGCCCCCATCTTCCTCTGGTGTTTAAGGCCCTATTTTCTCATTTCCTCGGTCGTTCCCTCTCCTTCTGACCATCCGTTACGTTGATGACCTGAGACTCTGTCAGCGTTCCTCTGTCCACGGGCACATTCCCTAGGCGGGCAGGTGCGTGAGGACCCTCAGCTACTCTAGACCCCTGCACGGGACCCCTGGCTGTCCCATCTGCACCTGCAGTTCCGTTCTGCATGCCCCAGCTGAAGCCTGCGTCCCCCTCCACCCCTCCTCCTCAGGCCCTAACAGCTGCAGATGGCACCTGGGCGGCAGGTGGGGTCCTCGCCTCTGACCATCCCCTCTCCCCTCTCCACTCTCCATGTTTCCACCTTCGTAGACACTCCTAATGCTTGTCTGATGCCTGCAGCAGCTGCCTCCCCTCCCCTCCACCCACCCACCTCCGACGGAATTCTTTTCCTAGGACACGTGTGAGTCCCATTTCCCAGATTTCACGGCTCTGGTAGAGCCCGTTGCCCTCAGGTTGACACTCACGTGTCTGCAGGTTGTGGAGGCTGCATGTGGCCTGTCCATGCTCCTGTCTGCCCGTGCTGGGTCATGTGTGAGCTGCCACTCCCCAGCCCATCCCAAACCCACGCTCCGACTCTATCAGAGCTGATATTCAGACCTGTTTCCCAAGTTCAGGACTTCTTCAGGCTGATCCCTCAGCCTGGGGTGGTTCACTGGGCCCTTCCTTCAACCTCCCAGCCACCTGGTCAAAGTCTGCCCCACCCCCAAGATTCAAATCTAGCATCACCTGTGCTAGGAAGGAAGTCTTTCCCAAGCCCACCAGGTGGGGCCCTCCCCTCTTCCTTCTATGCCCCCTCCCCCCACAGGTCAGTGGCCGTGACACCCAAGAGCCTAGCACCCTGCCTGGTACACAGGAAGCATCAGTGGGTGCTGACGGGAGGAACGTCGAATACTTCATATCTGGGAATGCCCTCGAGATGCCGTTCGGGAAGAGTAGAGCCAGGAAAAGAATAGAAACCCATTTTATAGATTTACTACGAATCCAAAAGCCTCTCAGCCAAACAGACCTCGTCCAGCTCTTCAACCCCTGTGGGTTGCCGCGGACAACTTTGGGGCACGACTCATGGAGATCTGCGCTTTGCATGGTGAAGAATTTCAGGGATGTTTTCTGATGGAGACCCAGTTGGGGGAGAGAGGCTAAGATGAGATCAGAGCTTAACGTTTCCAAACTCGACAAAGGACACCCATAAAAATACATAGCTGTGGTCAAAAAGAAGCATAGCTCCCCGAGCGCGCAGCCCCACGTGTGGACACGTGTGCGCGCACACGCGTGCACACAGAGATGAAGAGCGAAGCGACCCCATCGAGTTTCCTAAATTCTCCGAGTGCAAGGTTTCTTTTCCGTCAAACGACGGAGTTGCTGCGAGGACCGGATCGGGCCAGGCATGCAGAAGCGGGTTTTGCGGTTGCCCGGCACAGAGCGGCATCCGAGGAGAGAGAGGGAGCGTGGAGGACAGGCAGCCGCAGCCCTCTCTTCTAGCTCAGGTTCCAGCACCTTTAACAGCTCCTTCCGCAAATCACTTCAAACCCCTGCAGTTGCTGCTCCGCCCAGGGACACCTGTCCCCTCCCCCGCCCCCTCCCCCTCCCCCTCCTGCCCACAGCTTGCTGACCTGTGCTGTGTATTCGAGACCACTGACACGGGACAAACTGAAAGAACTGTCAACAGACCACACCCACTCCTTTCAAAATCTAACCCCTTTCACCTTTTTTAGGTTTAAAAAAAAAATCTTGGCTTTTCTCTCAGAATCACTGAAATATTAGGTGCGTGGCAAAAAACACCTCTCTTTCACCCTGCTCCTCCTGTTTCGCACCCTTGGACATGGGAAGGCTTCTCGGGGTCTCGACGAAAAGATTCCCAGGGCGGTTGGTTGGGATGGGTGTCTTCGCCGTAAATTCAGCTGCCTGGTCTGTCTCATCGGTGTGGATCCCGGCCCTGAACCCTGCCTGTTGAACCGAACTTACTACCTTCAGGGTACATTTGTTATTTTTTACCTTACCATTCATAACTGGTGCAAACGATTCTTTCCCTGTCCTGATTTGTTAAAAAATCTTTGCGGAGTCATTTCAGGCAGATGCCAACCACAATCGTGATTTTTCCCAGGTGGCTCCTTCGACCCCGTCCATATTCGATCCCTTTAACCTTCCAGCACAGGGCGGGCCTTCTCAGAAGCCCTTATTATTTTGGTTGCTTTTTTAGCTTTGGCAAAAATGTAAGACGAGGGAGCTGCCAATCTTGTTCTCCTGCCTATTTAAACAGCGTCTGGAAATCTGAAATAATTACCTCCTTTCTTCGTTTTAAAGGTTTTAAAGGTTTTTAAAAGCAGTATCACGCGAACATTATGCAGTGGGGTTGAAAGCCTTGCATCTGCAGTATTTGAAATGCTCGGGTTCTGAGGCTTTGAGAAGTGGCGTTTCCTGCAGGTCGCCGGGTGCTGGCCATTATCACCACGTAGAGCTGATGGTGTCATTTCGAATTCAGAATGTGGCCTGTAGGTAGTCGAGGGAAAGAGAAGGAGCTTCCCTCGGCTCTCCTTAATGGAGTTAGCTATAACTGTACATGCAGCAGTGTATAGTGAGTGATTCGTATTTGGAAGTTATCATATGAGAGCTATTTTCGGTGATAATTGATATCATCTGCTAGTTCAGGAACGAGAGGTTTCAGCACAACTAATCGGCCTCACAAAGGGAAAGAAAGGAAAAGCAAGCAGAGAAGGAAGCTTTCTAAAATGCCCTGTCACTGCGAGTCGATGATTTAGCCTCTGCCCCTAGCGTAGATTTATAAAGGTCTTTGCCTAATTTCACCGTGTCTTCTGAGTCAGTCCTACAGCCTCCAAATGTGTTTGTAATGTTCCTTAAATAAATCACAGGTGATTCTCTGACTGACGAAGGGGCGGCAGCAGCTGGCAGTGGAAACCCCTGGCCGAAGGCACAAGAAGTCCTGTGCTCCTGCCACGGTTCACTTTTATTTGTTGATTTGCTGTTTCAAGCAGTTTTTGTGCCAAAGCTGGACAACGTGCTATAAAAACATCTCCAGTCCTCAGAAATGTGAGCGGAATTAAGCTCACAAAAAAAAAAAAAAAAAAAGAAAGAAAGAAAATTAGAGGGGGGGGATTTAAGTTTTATATTTGCATTTACTGCAATTAGAATGAAGTCCGCCATCGATCAACTTGGTGTGTGCTGTCAGCACAGCCATTCGATTATTTTTATTTTTTTCCTTTCTGTTCTTCCAGAATGTGTCCACGGGATGAATCCATCTAGAGATGTCCACGGTATGTCAACTATACTTCTGTAAAATGTGCACATTCGTATATATGCATGCATGCGATTTGTTCTACGTGTTCTATAAATAACATATGATATACACGAACCAAATAATTAAGGCTTTTTTTTTTTTTGCTGATTCAAAAATACTTAAAAGCTGTTTTCTGTATTGTAATTGTCCAACCACATAAAACGTCCCAGTGAACCCGTAAATGGCAGCCTCGGTGCCTCGGACCTTACACGGGTACGATCTGCTGGGGTTCGGTGACTCTGCATGACTCTGAAGAAAAACCCCAGAGCTTGCTTTCTGCATGTTAGAACCGAGTTTATTACCTCTGCGATGGAAGTGGCAGTGCCTTCTCTTTATGAGGGTAAAATGTTTACTAAGCATCCCTGCATGTGCAGAAGGTCAGTTTTGACATTCTCTCAGCTCACCACTTGCGAGCTGCACAACCGAGTTAGGCAGGTGAAGGGAAGTGCACACCAACCGTGGAATCTTGTGGAGACAGTCACAGGGAGGGAGATGCAGCGGAAGAACCAAGGAATTAGATTTCAAAAGGGAAACCACCTCAAAGCCGATTCAGAAGGAAAAAAAAATGTTTCATTAAATCCCAGGGTTGAAAACGGGACGGTGCGCGGGGCGGGTCCCTCACTGCACACACAGGCACAAGGCACTCTTCTTCTGAGGGTCTCTTCCCTGTGATGCGGGTACCAGCTGCGGGACGTGGGCTCAGGACCACTAACAAAGTGCGGTCCCTGATTTTTATTTCCATGTTAATGGTACTGAAAATAGAAAGAATTCTTTTAGAAATAGTAAATTTTTTAAAATGTAATTTTAGAAATATCTTGCTCACGGAGGGATTTTGATTTTAAGAGATTGGGGAAAACTCAAATCCCAACTTTACCCATATTTTGCTTCTGGGAGGGTTTTGAAAAGGAAAAATGTAAAATATTTAGATATTTTCTGAGGCCATTTACCTAAAGTTGTGGAAGAGAAAACGTCAAAGACCTGTTACTGTTTTCCAGGGAAATTATTTTCCTTTCAACTAACCAAACGCTACTTTTTAAATTCACTCTGAGAGCTTACATTCCACTCCTGTTGGGACCCTTTCTGAAATGTCCCCTGTGGAGCAAACTGGGGAGAATCTGTCAGAGCGCATCTGCCCAGCACACGGCTTCTTTGTATCTATTTTGTAAGATGACAAAAGTAAGCGTCAGGATTACCCCAGGGAGCACTGGGAGCGAATGTGGTGAATGTGGCGACGTCTCCTTTCCTTTCCCCCTTGGGGCGGCAGAGACGGGACATTCTGTACTGCGGCTGAGGTGAGCGCTCTGGGTGGAAAGGATGTCTTCGTTTCCTACACGATGTTACTGAATTGCATAAGCTCCGTGAAAAGCCCTTCACTCCAAGGGGTTCCCGGTGCCCCTAAACTGAGTCCCATGCTGACTGCTTTCCATTCATTTTAGTTCCTCGATAAGGAAATTTGTTCCTGGCTTTAAGGGGTCCGCGGGCACAGCTGTAGCCTGCGCACGTCCCGGGAACACCAAGTGCCTGGCGGGGTTTAGAATAAATCAGCAAAGGCTCTTCCTGGCTATTATCATCCTCCTCGGCGTTGGAATTTAGGGTGTATTTATTGGTTGAGACTCTTAGCTAAGTAGCGCCCTTGAAAGGCCACCCTGGGAGCATCTATCGCTGAGACTACCCTCCTTCTCAGGAAGGGAACTTGACGCCGGCGCGGAGGCTTCTGCGGCCAGCCGACTCACAGCCCCTCACGGGGTTTAGGGTTTCAAACCGCCTGAGCCCAAGAAGAACCCTCTCTGACCTTTCCAAGGCGCGGGTTACCCCAGTCCGCGCTCTCCCCCCTATCAGAGCCCATTTTTGCCTCCCCCCACCCCCCGCACTCCTGAGCCGCACCCCGCGCCCGCGGGGCCCCTGGGGATGCACCTGGCTCTTGGTGGGCTCGGAGGGAAATGCACATGAGCCCAGACAATAGGTGTTTTTTTTTTTTTTTTCACTCGCCACTGAGTCGCTCCTGAGCGGGTGGCGGGGTTTGGTGACCGTGCAGTATTTGGAGTCGCTCGGCCCACGTGGAGAGCGGACATTTGAAGGTTTTTATATTTCTTATGGGGCGCCTTCAAAATCATTTTTAAAGAAAAACGCAAAGGAGTTTTCTGAGACCCCAGACTCAGTAAAGAAAACAAAATACAGCTCGGTGCTGTCCGTTCCTGGAGTATCCCTGGTTTTCCAGAGAGGAGCAAGGGGACAGGCCCGCCTGGGGAGAAGCGAGAGGTTGTCGGGGACGCCTGAAGCGCAAACCGCCTGGGAGTGGCCGACCACCCTGGCCTGCAAAGGGCTTTCGGTAAAAGACCCCGATGCGGGCCAGTAGGGACAGCAGGGACCCCTGCCCGAGGATTCCTGCGCCACCAGCTCCTCCCCGGGAGCCGCAGGAATGGGACGCGACCGCTCTGTCCTGCTCTCTTGCCTGTTTCCTGTCGGTTCCCCCCAAACTGAAGTTTTTACAAGATCGACCCATAGGCCGCGAGGAGGGCCGGCAGAACCCGGCGCCGTCGGGGGCGTTCCCGGGCGTACAGCAACCGCCGGGTGTCCGGGGTTGCGAGCGAGGGCGGCTGCTGCCCCCTGGCGTCCACACATGGCCCCTGGCTCTGTCCTCTGCCGGCTCGGCGCAGCGCGCCTGGCCTCGCTGGTCTTGGGACGAGAAAAGCAGCCTGGGCGCCCGCCACGGCCCCGCCTCGGTCAGGCTGGCCCAAGCGGCAGAGCTCAGGAGAGTGCGGGGAGGCAGCAGCACCCACCCCCCGCAGCCACCAGTCCGCGGGGTGTGGGAGGAGGGGGGTAAAGGCGGGTGCAGGGAGGGGCCCGCGGGGGCTGGGTGAGGGACCCCTTCTCCTGGGAGCTGAAGTTGAAGTTGAGGGCTCCGTGGGGCAGGTGGGGACGCGCTCTGAGTGAGCGCCCTACCAGGAGGTGAGGGACCCCAGCGGAGGGCCTCAGTGCCCGGGACAATGCTCCGGGGCGGGTCCCCTAGGCTACGCGCAAATGCCTGTGGCTCCGGACACAACGGGAAGTTCCCGCCCGTGCGCAAAGCCGGGGTGGGTTCGGCACCGGGGCCGCGCGCGCAGGGGCGGGGAGACGAGCCGGGCTGTTTCCGGGGTGCGGTAGGTGGGTGCGGGGCTCGGGCGACCCGGGCCCAGCAGGAGCTTTCGCCCCGCTGCTCCAAGGACCGGAAGCGAGCCCAGCAAATGCTTTCAACTTTCTTTCCAGTAGCAAGTTCTTTGGGGTCTTTTCTGACTGGGGAACTCCTTTGCTGGCCGCTAAGCCCACAGCGAGAGTGAGGCGCGCTGCGTAATTAAGCCGCGGCTCAGACGCGGCGAAAACACCAATTAAAGAAAACAAGCCAAGAGAGAAAACTAAAAACACAAAAACCATGTTGTGGAGACCGAGAACCGTCTGGCCTCATTAAATGAATCAGCGCCACTCCGCCGCTGCCAACCGGGCCTTGGGGCCGCGCACAGCAACTCTCCGGCTGGGCCCTCGGCCCTCCGGTCCCATCAAGGTAGAATCGCACCCAGGCCGGGCAAGCGGAGGCTTGGCCGTGGGCACCCGCGCAGGGCTGGAGCTGCCTGGGGGTTCCAGTCCCGGGAGCTTCCTGGTAGCCGCTTTATCTCCAGGGTGCGCGGGGCGTCTCCCTCTTGCTGGTCTCCGGCCTGGGCCGCTCCGGGCGTAGCTCCCCGCCCGAGTCCTCCCGGCCGACCGGCCTCCTCTTCTTCCATCTATACCTCCTTGGTCCCTGGACCGCGGCCACCCGTGGCGCTGCTGCGTACTGCAACCCCAGGGACCACGTCCGCGCAACCCAGCGTAGGTGAAAAGCCGCAGGGTCACGGTCTGCAGCGGGGCGGGGCCTCGGGGAGCGCGTGAGCCTTTGCGTGTGTGCTTGGATGCGGGTGCGCTGGGAGCGCGGGATGGCCGCGGCGGCCGCTGACTCTCCACCCCGGCTGCGTACAGTAGCGCAAGGCGGCGGGGGGGCGCAGAGGGGGTGTGCGGGCCAAATCAGGAGCCCGCGGCGGCGAGCCGCGCCCTAGTTGATACCGGAAAGGCCTGTGATTGGCCCGCGGCCGCCCTATGCAAACGAGCTGAGGGAATGGAATTCCTCGGGCCGGGCTTACAGTAAAAGCACGTTCATTTCCAGGCACTCTCATTCATAGAGCCAGCGGGCGCAGGCGGGACGGGCGCCCCGCGGCCGGACCCAGCCACGGCACCACACTGCCCGGCCCTGCGCCGGCAGGCACCTCTTCCCGGGGCTCCTGGGTACGCTAGAAGAAAGTCAACCTTTGCTGCTTCTCCTTGACCTGCGTTGGAGCTTCGATTTTTTTTTTTTTTTCCTTTCTTTCTTACTTTTGAATGAACTGGTTTCTTGGCTGGATGGTTCGGCTTCTTTCCTGGCTGTGAACTTTTCCCCGGTTGTTTCCTTTGACAACTGCAGGGGAAAGCGCGCTGTGTTTTGAGGCGAGCCGCGAAGTTGCCTGTGCGTAGCAGTGTGCGTGGGAGTGTTTGCGTGGGTAATTCGAGCGGCCGCGTCTGTTTAGATCTGCGCTGCGGTGCCTCCTCAGAAGGCCCGCTCCACCTGCTGCGGTTACACGGTGATCGTGGGTATTGGCTCGTCCCGGTAGTTAACCAACCGGCGCTGGGGCGACGTTGGAGGAAGATCATCTCGCTACTGCCCAAGTCTGAGGTGACTCACGGAGTCCGTGTGGACAGTGGCTGGCTTCGGGAGAGTGCGTGTCCGCGTGCGTGTGACTCGGCTGCTGTTCAGCTGCCACCAAACCACAGGATCAGCCACAAACTTAACCAACAACCCCAAACCCGAGTTCTCAGATGTGGGGACCTGTACCCTGAGTGTCATCAACTTGGACTTTTTTTTTTTTAAGATTAGCTTTTCAAAGAAAAGCTGAATTTTATGAACTGAGCATTTTGCCAGAACTTGAGAGACCATGACAAGTATTTCTAGCCTAGCCCTTCTCCAACTACTGAAGCTGATTTCCAAGGCTACTTAAAAAAAAAAAAAAAAAAAAAAAATCTGCAGCGAACATTAATGGATTTCTGTTGTGCTTAACTTCTCTACAGATTGTATTGTAAATATTTTATGAAGTAGAGCATATGTATATGTATATTTATATGTGTATGTATATGCACATACATTAGTAGCAGGACCTTTGGAAGTCGCAGTTCTTGTTTTTGAGACTGAAGCCAGCTTTGCATAATCAAAGTGGCCATGGATGTGGAAGGCAAACCTGTATTTTTTGTTGTGCTGGGACTTTAGACAAACTCACCTGGAAAAACTGACAGGCGACTGACTACTGGAACTTCCAAATTATGTGTTTGCTGGTCCTTTTTCTCTCCGCATAAATATTTTAGGAAGTGTATGGGAATTTTGCCTCCCGGAACTTTTGTAGCAGCCAAAGACTGAACTTAAACTCTCAAAGCAAGAATCAGAAGAAGATATAGTCTCCCTTGGCGCTTGGCTTTGGATCCTGGTCGCCCACTTTTTAAAGCACTAGCGGTCGGATGCGGGGAGCCCTGCGGGGGTCTGAGGCCCATCGGTGTAACTAGAACTTCCTCCCTCCTGGACAGCTAGTAACTTAAGTCAGCCCCCTCCCCCAACCCCCCCGCAGCAATAAAGGCCCATGAACTTGTATGTTGGTCTCCCGGGAGCTGCTTGTTGAAGATCCGCGCCCCTGTCGCCCTCTGGTAGGAGCTGTTTGCAGGGTCCTAACTCAACCGGCTTGTTGTGATGCGTATCCCCGTAGATGCCAGCACGAGCCGCCGCTTCACGCCGCCTTCCACCGCGCTGAGCCCGGGCAAGATGAGCGAGGCGCTGCCGCTGGGCGCCCCGGACGCCGGCGCCGCCTTGGCGGGCAAGCTGAGGAGCGGGGACCGCAGCATGGTGGAGGTGCTGGCCGACCACCCGGGCGAGCTAGTGCGCACCGACAGCCCCAACTTCCTCTGCTCCGTGCTGCCCACGCACTGGCGCTGCAACAAGACTCTGCCCATCGCTTTCAAGGTACTCGGCCCGGAGCGGGTGTCGGGAGGACGGGCGGAGGCCGGGGCGATCCGGGAGGCCAGCGGCCAGGCGGGCGGGTCCGGCCCCTAGCCCATCCCCTGGCGCTCGGGAGACTGGGGATGCTGCGTTGCCGTGGCGACCCTTCAAGGGACCCGCCTCGGCCCACCCGGGCTCCCTTCGGAGAGGTCTGCAGAACTCAGGATGGCCCCAAAGACTTGCACGGAGGGCCGCGGGGACCTCCCTCGCGGGGGTCTTGAGCTTTGAAACAAAGTAGGAAAGTGATAGCCCGGCAGGGACCGGGCTGCCTGCTCCCCGGGCTTCCCTCGCCACCGCTGGCCAAGCACCCAAACCATTCCGCCTGCTTTCTATGGAGCGTAGCGAAATAAAATACTTTCCTACCTTCGGGTCGGCGGAATATACTGACGAATAGAACTGTGGGGGGTTCCCCTCCCCACCACCCGCCCCCCCTTTAACACCCCGGTAGGAATTAGCACGCCCGAGGTCTACTGCGGGCATAGTTAAGTTTGCAAAAGTTTTTGAAGCAAACCTCTAGCCTGACCCTGCCCGAAGCCGCAAGTATTGATGCTGGTTTCTTTGCCCCGAACCCTCCTGAACGTTATCGCCGGCTCACCGAGATTAAGCCCAGCCCCAGGCAGCGAAGGGTGGCCCCGCTGCGTTTCGGGATGCGGGGTCATAATCCCCCAGGCCTGCGTCCGAGGGCCGGGCGGCGGCGCGGACAGTCAACGCCAGCTGAGCCGCCCAAACCCCTGGTTGTTGTCCTCGCTTTCAGCTGCTTTTAAAAACCTTGGCCTTCAACGGGGATATGTAAACAACCCGGGCAGTTTTTAAACAGCCACGGCACCACTCTGGCAGCGAACGGCAGGAATTTCATTTCGGCCGTGGGGATTCTGCTCTTCCGTCTCGAGGTGGGGGGTGGGGGCGGTTAGGAAGGGTAAGCTTTTCGGTACAATAGGTGCCATCGCTTCCTGTTCATTTAGAGGGCTAAGGCAGGCAGATGGGAAAAGAGCTGTGAAGACCGGCTACTCTTGTGTTGTTGTTGTTGTTGTCTTAATCTGATTAAATAATTGTCCCCTTTAAGGGGAGATCAATTTAATGTAAGCTTTTTTATGGTTCCAGGCCTTGCTGAGACCTTGATCTACTTGCAAGGAGTAATGTTTGCTGTTTTTAAAAGTACTGTCAGGGTTCTGTATTTTTTTAAGCCTGACATACCTTCCAAACTTCGCTTATGATTTCTAAAACAAAACAAAATGGACAGTTAGCTGTGTCTCCAGAATTGCCTGCTGTTCCTCTGTTTTCTGAAAGCAGGAGGTTTCGAGGGGTGTGGAAGTGAAGACGAGGTGACCCAGCCCCCAGACTCCCCCCTGCCCTTCCTCCATTTATGTAGATCTGCTTTGGAGCCCATTTCAATTTGATATCATTCTAATCCCTTTCCAGGAGACTCGGCTCTCCATAAGTACCGAGTCCCCTTGGGAGAGGGGACCTGACATCACTGGGCCCTGGGGTCACCCTCAGGTAGATGGGAGGAGACAGGACAGTCAGCAGCCAAAGGCTCAGTTAAACCCCAGGGCCCCTGGCCCACTAAGGGTTCTGTGGCTTCCTTTGGGGTAAATCCGGTGGCTTGTGATGGCGCCCCCCACCCCGCCCCCCCCACCCCCATGCCAGGGAACCCACGCCCAAAACACTAAGTGCTAAATAAAGACTGGTCAGGAGTCAGAGAGATGCAGTTTCTCAGGCCACCACATGAAAGTATTTATTTTCTTCTGAAAGAATGGGGAAAACAATCATATAAATTGCTTTTATGAGTCATTAGGAGGTCGTTGTTGTTTTAGCAGAAATCTTAATAACCATAGAGGTTTCCTTTTAAAAATGACTTTCGACTATGTGCCCTTTTTTAAAAAAATCTCCTTTGTTTTACTGAGTGATGGTTTTGTAGGCTACTAAAAGATCAAGGTAGAGAGGTCTTTAAAAAAGTTCATGGGTCTTGAGAACATTTGGGGGACAGGAAAGGACAGCAGAAAAATCTGACCACTTGATTACTATCTGTCATCGCCTCAGTCCCCTCCTGAAGGGAACCTGCTCCTCTCCTACCTGGGAGCACAGGTGGGCTTTCCGGGAGGCACACCTTGCAGAGGGCAGGGATGCAAGCAGGCTGGGCTTCGGAGGGGGCTGCGTCCCGGCCACTCCGCACGGCCCTGGCTCCTCGGCCACCCAGCCACCTCCCAAGACGTTTCCACAGAAATGACTACTTTAAAATTTGGATTTTTAATTAAGCCTCAGACATTCTCTTTAAGAAGTTAATCAGTTGAGAATTATGCCCCCAGTAATAAGGAGAAAAAAATGGGAAACATTCATAAAGTCTGACGATACTGATGGAGAGAGCTTTCAGAGTCCTCGGGAATTCTATGTGTCAATCCTCTGCTTTTAATCTTTGAAGCTAAAGGGAGATTAAAATCATTCTAACGGCTTACCCTGGACCCCCAAATGTGCCCCCTCCTCCCATGGAGCACCTTTACTTTTTAGGGTATATTGGACTATTGAGGAAATCTTAAATTTGCTACATGTTACCCATTATTTACAGCCTAAAAAGCTGTTTGGGTGACTTAGTGTATGTTTCGTAACATGGTATTCTTCCAGTCTGTTCATGTGCTGGTACACCAGAATCCAAAGGCACAAAATAAACATGCCTTCAGCAAGTTCGGGGGCCTTGGATGCTGACAGCAATATTTTTTTCATAAGAAAGAAACAAGTCATGTTTCTGTCGGCAAGCTCGCGGTCCTGAGCTTTGCTTGAAACGTCATCTCGGCTGAGTTCTAAGTTCCACTTCATAGCTTTCTTTGAAACGCTGGAAAATTAAGGGATTTGAAATAAATGAATTGTAACTGTAATTTCAGCCTAATTAGAGTTGGTTTAAATGTCAGTGTGAGCAGGCTAGCCAAGAGCAGTGTGGGTAGGTCCCGTATAGGAGGGTTGGTCTTGTGCCCAACTTCCTGATACTTTAAAAACAGAGAAGTAAAACAAAATGTGAGATACCCTTTGGCCTGCAAGTCCCTTCTTGCCTGTTTGGCCTGTTCTAAAATGAAAATGTTTGTGTTTCTTCACCTTTTGTTTATAGTTTTTCATTCCAGTTGCTTTTTTTCCTTCCTGTTTAAAGTTAGATTTTTAAGTTCTCTTTGGACTTTTTGTCAATGATAAAAAAATCTTTCAGATTAGTAGGCATGTTAATTTTAAATTAAAAAAATTTTTTTTGCCTAGTCTAAATGTGCTTGTTAACATTAGATGATATACATTATCTAAATTAATGCCATTTTCCTGGATTTAATATCCTTTTCTTCTCCACGTGAAAAATAAAACCCCTCCAAGATCAGTAAGAAGCTGCCAACGCTCCTTCAGCACCCAAATATCTTCGATTCCTGCTGCATTTTTTTTTTTTTTTTAATAAACAGAAAGGTAGGAGTTAAACTCCTAAATTTTTAAGTCTCAAATTCCAACCTCAACAATCTTTTCCCATTTGGCCGCCCCGATCACTGTGCCCTACGCCTGTTTCCACTTGGTGAAGCTTCCGTGAACTTGCACCATCACCGCAGAGGGGTGGTTTGGGGAAGACGAGCCAGGCCCAGGCAGGGAGCACCGTGAGAGGAGGAGCCAGCAGGAGGAAGGCGGCTGGAATACGCTGGGGTAGTTAGAAAACAAGAGTTATTTGCTTGAACCTCTTCACAGGAGCGGTTCAGTTTGAAAACCATGTGGCTGATCCTTCCTGGGGGTTGAATTAAGATCGAGAAGCTGGGCCATCACAGGAAGATGGGGATGAGGAAGTAAAAATATGTGTTCAAGGGGGACATTTCGACACTGTGAGCTGATTTTACAGAGGGAACTGAAAATAGTGAAAAAAAAGTGGAAAAATTTTTAAGAGTCTGAATTTTTGAAGAGCAGAATAGAGCAAGCACATTTTGTGGGAACGGGAGAGACGCAGCAGCAGCTACGTAGCTGATCAGGGCGATTTACTTCAGGGATGTGTGTGAGACAAAAGGGAATTGTCTTTTTACTGCTCGTAATTAAACAGCAACAACACACTTATAATGGGAACTAAATACCTAATTAGAGGTTGCTTGAGGAATAAATAGCTGTGTTTTTAAATCTCCTTTATTAAACAACAAAAACAAAAACAAAAACATGTCCAACAGTCAGATGGAAAGGATTAGAAAGATGGGAGACCAGACCGCGCTGGACAGTGCAAACTGGGTAAATAGGGGAGGGGAGTGCACAGCTACTGCCTGCAAGCCCGTGCCCCTGGGCTCCCGGTGCCCGCCTGCCCGCCCGCCCCCGGGGCAGGCCGGCTCTCTCAGTGCCGTGCTGGGTGGAACCCTGGAGCGGAAGCATGGTGATGAATCAGAACGGCAGGTGGTCGGTCATCTGGCAGGCCACGAAGATGGGATGTTGAGAAGCACGGCTTTGCTTTCGTGCAAGTGAGCCCGTGGCAGCCTCGTTTACAGACAGAGCAGAGGGACTGAAAATATAGGTATTAGCCAAAAACTTGGGCGGCAGGCACGAGGTAAAAACTGGGAGGGGGAAGACAGGAGAGGAGGTGATCACTGTGGAATGCTTTGCTGTCCTAACTCAAAAACAAAACCTAAATCTGTATATATTGTGTCACTGGAATGAACAGCACAGATTTCATGATCGACGAGAAGGTACCCTGAGAAAAAAACAGAAATGACGAGAACAAGTAAAACTGGGGGCATTTCGATTTGACATTCTGTGACCACCTGAAAAATTAGAAGCAATGGAAATGTAGCTCATGATAAACCTCTAGACCAAGGAAATTGTTTCTAGAAGGATCAAATGATGACCGAGAAATGGGTACTCCTCCGCAAAGCACCTTCGTGTCATCCTCTTTGGGCATTTTACTTTGAAATGACTTGCTTTAGTACAACTTGAGCATCAAAAATACCAGTTTTCTTCAGTAGCCTTGGTTAAGAGATCCACTTCGGTTCACTTACATTAAAGGAGTTCCCCTCCCAGACCCGCGGGGTTGGGGGCAACCTCGGGCATCTGTTAGGACGTAGTGAACACATCCCTGGGACTCCCAGGCCCCCCAGCCCGGCGTCAGCCCCTCCTGAATTCACCAGGGCGCAGGGCGGCAAGCCCTCCTTCCCCCGAGGTCTGTCAGTTTTGTAATGCATAGGAAGCACAGGACACATTTCTGGTTTCTTCCCCAGTGTGCCAGGGTTCACTGCGTGAAAATCAAGACAGTAGACGTGAGGAGGAGTTTCAAAGGTGGGCTGCAAAGGGACAGTGTCAGTCACTCAAGAATCATCAGCAGTCGCCTGTAATGATCAGATGTAATTTTAGCGGAAATGAGTTGAAGCATCTGAGTCAAGTTGGCCCTTTCAGGCCTGTCGTGGGAGGTCTGGACCAGGGGAAATGGGTTGTAAGCTTGCAGAAACACTGTGTTTCTCACACTTGAAGAGTTGAGAAGAGACCAGTGTGTGTGAGAAAGCACGGTGTTTCCAGGTCCTCGCTGTAGTTAGTCTGGCCCCAGCTGAGCTATGTGACCGTACGTGGCTTTCTTAGGTGAATGTTTGAGGGTCTGAAATTTTATATTCAGCTATGCGTAACGGAACTACAAGTAAATCTTCCCATCAATAGCTTTCTTGTTTTGCTTAATTGAGGATTGCTATTCCCTTGCAAATTAACAAGGGTCACACAATACACATTTAATTCTAGAACAGTTGTTCCGTAAGCGACAGCAAAGTTTGTGACTTTCCTGATGTTTGCATTTGTCCCTTGACTGGTGTGTAGGTGGTGGCTCTGGGGGATGTTCCAGACGGTACTCTGGTCACTGTGATGGCCGGCAATGATGAAAACTACTCAGCCGAACTGAGAAATGCCACCGCGGCCATGAAAAACCAAGTCGCGCGATTCAACGACCTCAGGTTTGTCGGTCGGAGTGGAAGAGGTATGTATCAGTCAACCCTGAACTTGAAACACAAAGTGTTTATGTGGCAACCAGCCCAAATTTCAAAACCTCTAGAAGTTTCTGTGATGGGTTTCCTAGAATCACAGTCTGCTTGCTGTAATTGCTACATCAAGCCTTTAAAAAACAGTTACTTAAAATTGAACATTTTTAATAGAATCTAACTGTTCATGATGGCTCTCTGATTTGCAACGTGCAAAACATAAATTGTGAATTTCACGGAAACCCCTCAGCTCCTCACTAAAGCGTGAAAATAGAAAACTTACCATCATGGAAACTGGGCTTGCACGCCTGGGTTCTCTCTCTGACAGCTGGCGGAAGTCGGCCCCCTGGGAGCCTTCAACCTGGGACCCGTATGCTATCCGTGCAGCCACAGTGTCACAGGGGCACTGACGATCATTTTAAGGACTGTGCAGCATAAGATTATTAAAATGCTGTTTCAAGTACACTTACCGTTCGATGGTGAAGGAAGAAGACATGGGGGTTGTGCCATTCTGGTTGGGCAAATCTGGAGGCAGTGAGAGAGACCTTCCTAGTACATGGTGTTGGGATGCTTTGCTTTATTACTTGGGGGGAGGGGTGGGACCCAGTGGGCATTTCAGGCACTAACAACATCGAAGACCGATTATCCAGGGGACTGTCTGCATTAGGGCAGGCCTGTTACTGTGCAGTGTTATTACTGCATTTTGCTGTGTATACTGTAGGCTTTTTCCCAAAATTTTTGAGGGAAAAATAAGGGTGTGCATTATACATGGGGAGTACATGAAATGGCTTGCATCTGTTCTTGTGTTTTGTAATTATTGGTTACATATAATTTCTTATACCATACGTTCAAAAATAAATGCTAAAATTCCCTTATAATATAAAAAAAGGCCAAGCATCTAAACATAAATAAAAACTTGAATTAAAAAATTAAAATGAAAGATTTTTTTTTCCTGAAAGTTTGGGCCAAAACCTGGGTGTGCACTATACACGGCAAAATATGGTACTTTCTTCCTGTTATCAAATATTTAGAGCAGAAAGAGGCCTGTGTGGTAGGAACCTACACCGTACTGTATGAATAGCAGCAACTACTAGGAGTTTAATTGAAAGAGGTAGGGTAGTTTGTCTGGAAACTTTCATTTCTGTAATACAAAAAAATGGAAAATAAAAGTTTCTTTTGAGTAATGTAAAAAGGCATGACAAATACCCAAACAATAGTAGATGACTCTTGCTTTAAAAAAAAAATGAAACTACAACCAGTGGACATTCAAACAAGAGAGTCATCATTACTCTTTATAAAGCATTCAAAAATGTAGGAGAAGGCATGTTTGTGGGGAATTTGATTAGTCGAAGAGGTTCGTGGGTCTGGGGCTGCTGTTTTTGCCACCTAGCTGTCTGGCGCTCTCTCAAAATAGAATCATAGGTGGGGAAAACTTAGAACACGTGAAATGACTGAAAATATAGGTTCCTCGTACTAACGACCTTAATAATAGGGTAACGCAAAGAGAATTATATCCACTTATTGAAAGCGTGAGGGATGGTATAAGGTATGAAAGTGTAAGTCATTAAATGGGTCCACTTGTTATGTTAAAAGTCCACGCCTTTCAGTAAATGGTGTTCATGTTATGATTCAGGGTTGGGTGTTTAGAAAACATCTTCAATGAAGGCTTCGGATGAGTAGCTGGCAGAGTGGGTGAGAAGCCAATAAAGAACCGAGGCCCCACCCCCTGGTCCAGGCCTACCCGCCTGGCTAACACTCTGCGTTCAGTTCTTGTGGGTTTCCACTCTCACGAACTGACAGCTGAGTGTCACTCGGCGGTCTTTCCGGAGAAGGCGATAGTGTCATCATATGCCTCCATTGGGTCTGTGTGTCAGGTTTAGGGTATAAGAGTTTTGGAAACTATTAAGCGGCCAATGATTTTTCGGTAAGAAGTTCAGTTGTGGCTTTCTGGCAACGCACAGTAAGCCGGTGATGATAAAGAATGAGGTTTGGAAAGCAGTGTGCTTCCTTTTCTGGCGTTGGGGGCTGGTCTCCGCCTCATTGGCCATTTCTGTTTTGAGTGGGTGACTAATGGGAGCTCGTGTTTACTTGGGTAACAGTGAACTGTTTCCCGAAGGTGTGGATTGTTTGCATTGGGCTGCCTGATTCGTGCCAGTATGCCCTTGAGTTTGCATGAAACCCGAAGAGTAAAATAGCTACAACAAGGCCGGGCTGTCTTCTGATAACCTGGAATGAGAAAACGAATTGAAACGTCGTAAATGGACAGTACCTGTTTTGGAGAGCCTCCACCCCCCACGAGCGGTAACAGGGCTTCCAGGCGACAGGAACCCCGATCCAACATCTGGCCCAGTTAGGGGTGCCGCGTGTGTTGTTGGTCTTGAGTGATTTTTTTACTTCTTACTTGTTTAGTCAGTACGACAAGACAAAATGAGCTGTCGAAAGGCCCTGTTTGTCTCATAATTTCTCCCCATCGTCGTAAAACGCAGCTTGATTTTACTCTTTCAAGGGTGGGTGTCCGCATCACAGGCTGCCAGATTTTCTGCGCGATTTCCTTCCCACGGTGAAGACTGCCGAGGATTCTCACTAATTTTGACAATTAGCCCCCATCTTCCACACGGAATCTCTTCCTTTAAAAGCTTCATTACGTTTGGTTTTCTTTTTTAAGTGATCTTAAGCGGATTTTCTATCTCGGTTTCTGATGTTGAATATGTGCCTGTAAGCACGTATTGGCACCAACACAGCACGCAGCAGCCGAGAGGCCCTGGCTGTTGGCTCCTCCACTGGGTAGCAGTTGAAAGTTTCGTGCTCTGTCCCGAGGCCCAGCCCAGCGGCTCCTCCAAGGGGCCGAGAGCTCTGTTCCCAATGCAGGGGAGAAAAAGGAACTCCCTTTTCTTGTACCAGCTGCTCGTCCATGGGGATTGTCAAGCTCGGAGAAATTGCCAGAGGTTGAACATGGAAGGGTTCTTTTTTCCTGTTCTGCAAAACTGATTTTGTCTGGGACTGGCGGATGTCCAGATCCCGGCTCCGAACCTCAGCCTGCAACTGGGAAAACCTGCCCGTCCGGCTTTGGCGGCCTTGCTGACAACACTGTCCCCTAAAACGCACCGGTGAGGCTCCTGCAGCCTGAACCTCCTCCCTGACCCTCCCTTCCCTCCTGCCAATTTCCAGTCTTATTCAGGGTATGTCTGACCCTTGGCATTTTCTAGTTTTGGTTTGGTGTCGCCATATGAAGTGACCATCCCTGTCCCTTGGCCAAGGAAGGAGAGAGAGCAGCTGCCAGGTAATGAGATGAGAGGCTGTGCTTAGCACACGTTGCCATTCAGAACCACACACGCTTCACCACATGTCCTGGGATTCATCCTCCCTCCAGAAAATGGAGGCTCGTGATGAAAAGGACTCTCCTTGGCAAAGTTAATTAGCAGCTTACATCAGCGCTTAAGGCAGGTGCTACGGATATTTCCAGTTATGAAAAAGTGTGCTCTGGCTGCAGCTGAGAGATGTTTGAGAAATTTTAGCAATGAAACCTGTGAGCGCTTCCGGCCCTGTCCGAGTCCTTAATCAGTCAGAGAGGAACTGATCAATCAGGGAATGTGGCTTTAGTTAATTCATTTTATAGAACCCAGGAGGAAATCCACCAGACTGTATCGTCAACCATGCCGTAAACGAGGGAGGAGAATCCACTGCAAATCCTTCCAGCTTCTCTGAGAATATGACTTTTAATCTTTTGGGAACATCACAGATAATTTTGAAAATCCTTTGGAAGCCTTCTCCCTAGGTGAACAAAATGTACATGTGCACTTACAACAGTGTCACGTACAAGTTCAGCTTCAGGGCCAATGACGCTTATTCATGGCTCTTCCAGGGATCCGTGGGCCCCCCAAAGCAAGCATCAGGGAATCTAGAACTTCACCTTGACCGTGGAGGGCTAGCCTAGTTCCGCACCGCACATGGTAGATGGCTAGAAAAGGTGCAGGTAAACGAACCAGGGAGGAAAACAGTCTCCCTGTACCCTGTGCTGTCTCAGTTACACCTGTTTTGACTGTGGTCAGGACCGGTTTGTATATTTAGGAGAGTAACTCCTAGTCAAGCGGCTGGTTCAGACCTTTGAAAGGCTGCCGGGTGCGCATGTGCGCAGCCCATTCGTTCCTGAGCGGGCGGCGGGCAGCCGGGTCTCTGTGACATCCTGGGCCCCTGGCGGCAGGCTGCCACGGGAGGCCCTGCAGGCTCTGTCTGCAGCCCGGGGCTGCTGTTCTCGGCGGATCTGTGTTTGTGTTGACTGCCCTGGGAACCTCCAGCTTGCCCACTTTAAAAGCGTGCCCTTCCCCAACGCTTTTATTCCTTCCCCGCGTTCGTGCCGCGGACGTCTTCCCCGGACATAATATTTACCCATCCCATTCTGGGCCGCTGCATGTTTGTGGAGCGCGCCTTACTGAAGGCGTGCTCACTGTTGTTACTTTGCCTTGTTTGGGGAGCTGTACAGGGAGGCCGCCTTTCAGACGAGTGAGAGGCGGTGGCTGAGATGAAGAAAAGTGCGTTTAGAAAAGGTCTTCCGAACGAACAGAGACGTGTCTTTGTGGAGTGGTTATTACTGAGAAAGGCCCGGATGACTCACCGTGTCGTCCTGGGATCCAAGTCACTCTCCCTGCCACACAGACGCACACAGGGCGGGAAGGAGCAAGTCCTTGGGCAGCCGCAGACTGCGGCCTCCGTGGCACTGAGAGGGTAGGCTGGCCATGAGGTCTCTTGCACAGAAGACAAGGAACAGGCATGAGTGATGGTAAAATGAACTCTCCCACACCCCACTCCCCACTTTTTTTGGTTGTGATTGATCTATACTTTTCTAAGATTTCATTTATTAGAGGGGAAGGGAGGGAGAAAGAGAGGGAAACATCAATGTGTGGTTGCCTCTCACACACCCCCTACTGGGGACCTGGACTGCAACCCAAGCATGTGCCCTGACTGGGAATTGAACCGGCCACCCTTCGGGTGGCAGGCCGCTGCTCAATCCACCGAGCCACACCAGCCAGAGTTACACTTTAAAATATTATGCATATGCCCTAGCTGAGTGGCTTAGCTGGTTGGAGCCTCAACCCATACACCAAAAGGTTGAGGGTTTGATCCCCAGTCAGGGCACTTTCCTAGGTTGTGGGTTCAATCTCTGGTCAGGCTGCCTACGACAGGCAACTGATCAATGTTTCCCTCTCACATCGATGTTCTCTCTCTCTCTCTTTCTCTTCCCCCTTTCTCCCCCCTCCCTTCCTCTCTGTCTAAAATGAATAAAAGACATAGCCTCGGGTGAGGATAAAAAAATAAAACAAACCGTATATGCTGCAATGTTTTTAGACTTCAGAGTGGGCAAACATCGATGGAAAAAGACCCAGCCTCTGATACACAGACCTCAGGCAGCCTTAGCAAGTAATTTGTTTTAGATGGCAGGTCGAAAGCTGGTGCCCACAATCTGACAGAGAATTCATCCGTAGAGATCAGGTTTCTCCTTCTGCTTTGCGTTTCCCGATAAGAGAGTAACAACCCTTTGCCAAAGCAAGTTGCTCCCCGCCCCCAGCCACCCCCAAGAGCAGTGCCTGTCCCCTTAATGCCCTGGCGGGGCCTGAGGAGAAAAGCGCACTTGAGAAGCGCTTGGGCCTGGATCACAGTTTCACACTTGATTCCTTCATGGTTCTCTTGCTGATTTTATGAAGTGTCAGGCATCACGGGGCATGCTAGACAGCTTTTTAAAGTTGAGGTTATTTGTGTGAACAATGCTTTAGCATTTGATGGACAGAAGCTAGACCTCTCCCCACCCACCCACCACCCCTTCCTTGCCAGCCGGCTTGCATTTGCCAGGGACAGAGACGATCAGTCAGAAAGTGCCTGCAAGAGAAATAATGGTTGAGTGATTTTAGAGCTTCCTGTTTCAGCCGCGAGCATCAGAGACATAAACAGAGATCCGGCCAAGGGCCGCAGGGCTGCTCTGGTTCTAATAAATCAGCGTTGTATTTTCTTTCTGCGCTGGCTGGCGAGGGGCAGGCGAGGGTGGAGTCGCTGGCTCATGGAAGACGTATTCTGTGTTTCTTGTTTTTATATTTTTAAAGAAAAATGACTTGTTGAAAAGAGAGATGGTGTTTTGTCTCACGGCTGTTTTCTTTCCTGCTGGTGATTTTTATAAAGCAAGTTCAGTTCAGTGAGGGGATGTTTGTGCATGACCGTGGGCTGCCGACGCGGAGGGGCGATGTGTGTGTGTGAAGGGGCGTGTTGGACTTACAGCCAGAGGAGGGTGCACGCACTGCCACCGGGAGGACTTCTTGGGTCAAATTGTCTTTGAGGGCCAAACCCATGCTAATAACAGCTTCTCATCTGAAGCCCAGATAAAGCAATTAACAGAAATTGGTGAGCGGTGTGGGTTTAATGAGCTGCCTGTGAATACTTTCGAACATGCCAGTTTCATCGGCTCCCTCTTGGGGCATGGGGGAGGACATGACTGCTGAAGGCTTCTGCGAGGATGCAGACGCGTGGATGGAGGTGGGGTGGCGCCTGCCCTGCCTCATGGGCTCGGAGGTGAGCCCCGCACTCAGCAGGGACGAGCCTCTGTCTGCGCCCAGACCCGAGTGATCCTGGGTTCCCTCAGCACGGAGGGGGGATCCCACCAGCACATGGTGCGGTCTCTCTGAGCCCCTCGTCGGGCGGGCGGCGCACCCCATTTAGGAATTCCGTTTCATGTCACTGAACTTTCTCAATGAGGGCTTCAGGTGGTCCCTTAAATCATAAAGTGCTCCCCTCAACCTCCTTTGGGGGGCTCAGGGGCCTCTCTGCAGCGGGCACACGATGCGTGAGCTCCAACTTCCTCGGTGAGGAAGCGTTCATTTAGGAGCCACTTAAGCCGCATTTTTCTCCAAGAAGATGTTAGTAAATTTCCTGTTTATTTTGCAACTTAGATTAATTCCTGCTTTTACCCTGAGATTAAGACTGTCGTTAGGAATGCGGGAGAGCCCAAATGGAAGAGGCCTGGTACCTGCCCCAGCCTCCGGATCCCAGGAAACTCCTGGTTCCTGGGAGGCTGGCCCGCACCCTCACCTCACGCGTGGTGTGGCCCTCACCGAGTCCCCGTGTGCAAACGGGAGCCTTGCCTAGCTCAGGCAAAGCATGCGCAGGAGCAGGCAGTTTGCCATCTGAGCCCTGATCGGATTCCTGCACAAAGGGCAAGGGGGCGGGGCCGCATGCCTCGGTAAGTTCCGTTTGGCTCGAGGCATTGGCTTGGGGGTTTTTACAGATGCCTTCCCTTCATTCTGTTTGAAACCACTGCATGGAGTACAGTCAGTGTCCATCTGTCTGTCTGTCTATGATAATTAACGAGGAGCGGTCTAAACTCAGAGGGCTCTGTCTGCCTCTTTAAATAGAGTGTCGGCGGTACCCACAATGCCAGGTCTTTCCAGATGTTCTACCTTCATCATCCTCTCTGCAACCTCAGGGCAGGGATAGCTAGGGTGTTGTGTATCCATCTGCTTATCATTTTTAGTTGTTCAGCTGCACTTAACTCTGAATGTTCTATTAGTTTCAGGTGCACAGCATACCGCTTATCGGTTTTGTGGTGGTCTCACTCGGTGGTTTCCAGCTGGGGTGATTTTGACCCCTCTCCCCACCGGGGGGGGGCACTGGGCACTGTCTGCAGATAGGCTTGGTTGTCACAATTGCAGTGCTGGGGGTGCTCCGGGCATCTAGTGGGTGGGACCCAGGGGAACTGCCCCTCCCCCTTCCCCCTCCCCCACCCCCCGCCCCGTGCACAGGCCACCCCCACCAAGTCCGACCGGATCCAAAGTCTCAGGCCGAGGTGGAGAAACTCAGAGAAGCTCCACTCTCCACGTAAAAAGCTGTGAAACGTCCCCTTCACCTCTCTGCCCTAACGCTTGCTGCCTCGCTACAACATTTACGAAAAAAAATTCTACTAAAAACTTCACATATAGTAAAAACAAAATTAGAGATGACCCCTGAATAGGAAAGTCTTCTTAAAAATATGAAAACACACCTGTGTTCTGTGCGCAGAGTCACACGGTCCTCCCCCATTCTGGTAGTGGCAATGTGGCGCTGCAGGTGGGGGGGGGGGCGTGCACAGCAGGGAGCCCCCTCTGCAGGAACGTCCCAAGGGTGCAGCTCCGCCGGGACCCTCGGAAGCAGTACAAGTGCTCCGCTGGCTCCCCCGGGGCTGCGCGCCCCACCCCTCCGCCTGCCCAAAGCTTCGGCGGAAGGGCTCCAGATCCCCGGATTCAGGAAGCCGCATTACTGTGTGTCTCCGCGAACTAAAAAGTGCGGAAATCAAAGCCCCGGAATATCATTGACAGACACCTAGCAGGCACCGGAAGGGGCTCGGCTGGCACTCCTGAGATAGAGCGGGGGGGACGCGGAAGGAGACAGCGCTGAGACGGAGTCTCCGTGGTGGATGGGCGGGGCTCCTCGCTAACTCACTGCTGCCCGCCCCCGCGTGTTAGCGGTGCCATTGCCTGTCTGCCAAACAAGATCCAGGGAAGGGTGGCTTGGGAAAAACATCTGAAATTGGGTCCCCCCGGGCGGGCCGCTGCAGGTCGGAGGCCCAGACTGTGTCCCGCAGCCATGTCCGTTTGTTCACTTGTGCTCGGCGCGGAGACCCTCACTCCCCACTCTCGTGCTTCCTGGAAGCCCCCTGCCATAGAGCACTCCCTGATTCGGCAGGCATCGGACCATTTGAGACAGTGAGAGTTAACGATGCAGGTGGAGTTCGTGGGCCGAGGCTGAGCCCTGGACTGCAGGAACCCATGTCTCACCGGGATGTGCTTGGTGTCTCTGGGGAAAGAGCCAGAGCAGCCACAGTAATCACGGTGCACTCGGTGGTACCCGAGCCTCTCAAAGGTGGACTCCCGAGAATTCTCAAACCGCAGAAGGTCCAGCTCTTAACCACATGGTCTCATCAGTAACTAGGTCAGTGCCTGACGCAGAGTGGGGACTTCATGTGAGTGACGGACCCAGGACCCAGTGGCCTAGGCCGTGGAGCCCGTGGTCAGGCCCTGGGCTTATTGGATTCTCCCCTGAGAGCAGACTGTCCCGCCTTAGTTTCCGTCAACATTCAGTGCTGACCATCCCAGAGTCGCTGTTCTTGGGGGGCCATCCCATGCAGTGCTGGATGGTCAGCAGCTCAGCAGTAACCCTGAGTTCCAGTCAATGGCCAGTTGTGCCCTTTTTCAGCCATCACAACCAGAAATGTCCATTGACATTGCCAGATATCCCCTGGGGAGTGGGAGGATCACCCTGGTTGAGAGCACTGGCCTAGAGCTGTGTGTCCCTGGGCAAGTTGCATGACTTCTCTGAGCTCTCGTCTTCCTTTGTCTGGGTGCTGGATGGGCGGGGCAGCACAGATTGCCTGAGGTGAGACATTCTTGCAGCGTTATTCCTTTGACTGGTAAGACCAGTCTCCGTGCGGTAGGCCACTAACTTTGCAAAGGGAACATGGAAGTTCCTTTAGCCCACCACACACAACACCCAGGACCTACTTTTTTTGCGTGTCTGTAGGGACTGTTTCTGGGAAGGAATATCAACCCTTACCCTTACCCCTCGGCCCCGCAGAGACGTCAGGTTGCGAAAGGGTTATGGGCAGCGGGCACTGAGATTTCAGATTAGCAATGGCAGAGATGAAATTAAATATGCACTGTAATTCGAAGCACTGCTTTTCATGGGAAAAGAAGTTCTCCCAATGTAGCCCTTCCAACTCTTTTGTGCAAACATTAGTGGCATGCAAATATTTATGATTCAAACATGCCCCTTAGTTCCCGGCCCTACACTAACAGTCAGCACTGCGTTTCTACAAAGAGACCGAGCAACCCCTGCTCCTGTCGCTGGGTCCACAGGCTGGCTCCCAGCAGCGTCATATGCTTCCTGCTGGAGCCGCAGGCTCCACCCCAGTGCAGGGGAGTTTATGGTGGTGCCAAGGCAGCTGGCCTTGGACGGCGTGGCAGTACGTCCTGGCTGCGCCCGGAGGCTGTCTTAAGGTGGTATCTCAGCATCCGCAGAAACTGCAAGTGAGCAGCCTTGCACGTTTTTGTTTTTGTTTTGTTGCGTTCTGGCTATATCCATGGGCCCAGGGCACAGTAAAGCCACTGGGTGCCGGTTGATGTTCCTCTGATTTAAATAACAGAAGAGAAACACAGGTCTGTCTGTGATGAACCCGTGGGTCTTTAGAAGGGGAAGCGGGCACGCTTGTGAGACTCACTGAGCGTGCTGGCCTCAGTCTGTGAATCTGTGCAATGGGCTTGACAGAGCTTTTCATGGACTCCTCGAAGGGCTGTCAGGCGACATGTATACAACAAGACTTCCAAGAAGGAGCTGCCACTCCCCTCCGTGCTGCTGTCCCTTCCCGGTGAGAAGGGCTCAGGCAGGAGGGACAAGAGCAGGCAGGAGTTAGCACATGTCTTGCTGATTCAGAAAGTTCAGAGCTTCCCATTTTCCACTGTCTGCTCCTCCGTGGCCAGGAATTTGTATTCCCTGATCCTGCCAGGAAGCTTGTGCCATGTGAGTGTCTAAGACACAGCAGGAACCTCATCAATATTCATACACACACGAAGAATCATTCCAGACGCTCACTGGGCACCGATCACGGGATGGACCGTGTGGTCCCTGTGCCCATGGCTGAGTCTCTCACAGGCTTCAGAACCTTTCTGATCAGGAAGCGAGTGTCTGGTGCTATTTTATTACGGCTGTGGCCTATCCCCAGAGGTTGTTTCATGAGGGCAATTCATTCATTCACTCATGAGTTCATTCATTCATCGTCAGATAGGCACAGTGCACCTACTGTGTGCCAGGCACTGGGCTGGTCTCCGAGCTCCAAAACTCAGCCAAGAGAAGCCACAGCCTCGAAGGCTGGAAAGGGGCTGACAGCGAAACAGGCCATCTCTGCTCCGAGTGGCCAGCCCCATGGCGAGGGGACAGGCGCGGCCTCGTAAAGAGGTTGGGGGTCTTCCTGGACAAGTTGTCATCTCAGTTGAGACATTGGAGGGCGACGAGGGAGCTGCCCAGGTGGAGGCATCGAGACGAGTGTCCAAGCAGAGGAGGCAGAGCAGAGATGCAGCCCACCTGCGGGAGAGGGCTGGTGAGGACCTTGCATCGCCTCCAGCATTTGCTCTAGTTTGAGTGATGGGGAGAGCCGCCCACGAGTTGGAGCAGGAAGTTGATGAGATGAAAACGGTGGAAAGAGACCCGGATGGCAGCCTGAGGATGGACAACTGCCTGGAGGGTGCGTGGGGGCCCAGAGACCAGTCCAGGACGAAAAGCCCCCTGCTGCTCCACGACAACCGCAGGCAGCAAGCCTCCAGCTTGCCAACACCCCACCTGGTAAATGGCGCTACTGCGGGAGGTCAGCCCCCACCAGGCCCCTCGGACCACGCCCAGCCCAGCCCTGAGCTTCCCTCTCCTTCCTGCTCAGCCCCCTGCACCCACCTGCTCATTTCCTGTAGCCGCTGAGCAGGAGTTAAAAAGCTGGTCAGTGGGACCTGAGGATCCCCAGCTGCCTTCCCTTCAACATGTCCATCCCTTCGGGCCTCTCTGCCACAGGCCGGTGGTGGGGGAGCTGCCTGTTTATGGGACACTGGGCTACAGGTAAAAGCAGAGTCAGGGCTGGGCCTAGGCCAACCGTGGGGGGGGGGGACTTTGGTCGCCTGTCCTGTGTCACCCTAGCCCAATGAGTAGAGACTGGAGAATTTGGGTGCACCAACCAGGAAGTACAGGGCCAGCGGGCGTGGCCTTGGCCCAGAGAGCACTGTGAGTTCAGGCTCCTGGGGGTGCAGGCACTTAGAGGGGTAAAACTTGGTTCCTCAACCAAGGTACTCAGACCAGTGGTGCCAAAAGTAAAAGGAAGGCCGGAAAGGAACCACAAACTCTGGAGAAGGGAAGTGCAGAATCGCAGGAAGCGCCGTGGTTCTCGGTTCATTCGTGCTCCTCGTGAAAAGAAAGGGCTGCCCATCTCGCTGCTTTGTGAGTCTGAGCTCACACCTGCGCCCCGAGGAGGGGAAGCTGCTCGTCCAGCGCGAGAGCGGACTTCACATAGACCCGCCGTGGACCGGAAGTGCGCGGAGCGGTTCGCGGATCCATCCGCCACACGGTCTTCCATCGCCTCGGATCAGAAGGCGCAGAGACCAATAAAACGCTGTCCCCGTCCCCAGCCCACTCGTGTTTACAGAGCATCTCCAGAGAAAGTGCTCGGCATGTTTTTGGCTTCCTCTGAGTAAAAACAACACTGTTTTTTAACCGACTCATCATTGCAAACAAATGCTATTTTTTTTATTGGAAAACAGTTCTGTATTTTAAGCACCGCCCTCGCGCCAGTAGTTCGGGCCTTGCGTCCGCTCGCCGCCCTGTGGGCGCAGGTGGAGAAGGAGGTCAGCAAACGCAGCGCTTGCTGCACGGGTGGATCAATTTCAATGCAGAGAAACCAGGAAATTCCGTGCAGCTTGAAGGATCCGTACCCTATTCAGAAACCCCCAGATAAATGATTATACAGCTCTGCAGTCGAAAATAGTGGTAAGTGTTTGGTTAAGGAAATGGACGAGGAGCAAAAGCATGAATTTTGGCGGTTAGGTTGTTCCAGTGGAAAAGTGAGAACTATAAATTAAGAATGTTTTGTGAAAACACCTCAAATGCAGATTTCTCCTGGAATCGGAGGGCACGTTAATTTTAACACTGAGTTTTCCGTGATCAGAATTAGACCTGGCACCACGCATGTAGGAAAAGGAGAACTCTCGACACGTCATTCCACAGCCTTTGGGAGTTCCAGAATTTGCAAAGAGCGACGCTTGTGCCTTCCCTGGCTTTGTTGCTTTTGAAAAGCCACTTTCTTCTTTTTCTTTGACTTGCCCTCCCTGGCTCTAGGGTACAATTGTCAGTGCAAGTCTTTTCCTACAAAGGTGACTGAGCGAGTGAGAAACACTGAGACCAAGGTCCCTCAGCTTTCCGACCTCTGGGGCAGACGACCTCTGTGAGTGTGGCCTCCCCTTGCACGACCAGGACACGTTTCACATCCCACAGACGCTGCCCCGAAAGGAGAAAGTGGCTCAGGGATCCAAACCCACACCCAGGAGAGGGACAGAAACGGAGGCCAGAGGCTCAGCAGCCAGCGCAGGTGGACTGGCCAGCCCGGAAGCCATCCTGGGGGTGCCGATGGCAGGAGGCCTGGATGAGATGATGGCCGCTCAGACGCGGAGGCAAAGAGGACATTGCCTTGGCGGGGCAGGACTTCCAAGTGTATTATTTGCTCCCGGGCAAGAAATGGTAGAGAGTCGCCTTTTTACCTTCTGTTCCTCCCGCCATCCTCGGCCCTTTTGGGAGCAGTGCACTTTTGCAACAGGCCTGAGGTTTAGCCGCAGATGTGGTGGGGAAGTGGCATGTTTAGGGCCGTAGCTTTATGAGACCACAGCGGCTGCAGAAGGTCACCAGCCCTGGGGCCCATAAATGCGAAGACTAATAAAGCTCTGACCCGGGCCTCCTGGCAGCCTCGCCGTGGGGAGTGTGTCCGGGCAGCGGGTGTCTGCCACACTTGCTGTGACTGCCTTCCCAACTCAGGAAAGCGGTTCGTATTTTGCTGTGGCATTTGCACAAACACACGGGCACTGAGGGGCTGGCGCAGGTTCCAGTGGGAGCGTTTGGCCTGGCTGGTTCAAGAAGCCCATCAGCCAGTCACACTTGTGCCCTGCACAGGTCGCCAGCTGGCAGGGCAGGAGTGAACTTGAACTTCAGGTCCAGTAGAAGGCACAGTTTTCCTGACAGGTCTTTCTTCAGGCCCCGTTCCACCGCCGTGCAGAACCCTAGCACACCCCCGCCTCCCAGCGCCAGCCCCCGCTCACAGCCTGCGCCTGGCCCTGGGCCTGTGGGATGAGATTTGTCCCATCCTCAGTGATGGTTAAGTTGGTGTTTGCCGCCTCCTGACTCCACTCAACTTGCCCCCCCTCACTGTGAGATGGAGGGCTGCTGTGACTCCCATTTCACAGGTGGCGGAGCTGAGGCTCCAGAGAGGTTAAGTAGCTTGCCCAAGGCCGCCCAGCACAGGGGGCAGCACAGCCTAGCGTCACACTGTCCCTTGGGCACCCGGGCATTGCCCTTCCATGGGATTATACGACCAGCTCCTCCCTTCTGCTGCTTCAGGCCCTAAGTCATGACATGCTTTCCCCACCTTGCCGGTTCTTCCCACCTGTTATTCAGCCCTGGCGTTTGTGCTTCTCTATAGGGTTCTTCCTGGAGCCCAGCCTCTGGCCAGGACCGAGGGTGAGAAGGGAGGTCTCAGTGGCCCCCATTCCTTAGCCTTCTGCTCCGTCGCTCCCCGTGCAGGGCACCTGTGACCCTGCAGCGTGGCCCCTCAGGAGCCAAGCCTTTCAGCAGTGCACCTGGGTCATCCGTGCGCCAGCCTGGCCTCTGCTCATCTCCTGGGGCCAAAGTCAGGGCTGAGGGAGCCCTGAAGCTCCCCGCAACAAAGGACTCGGCTCTCTCTCCGGCAGCCCCATCCCCCAGCCCTGCCTTGGGTCCTGCAGAGCCGACTGGGGGTTGTCATGTCACAGATCTGCTCCCCTGTCCTCTTCCCTGGCTTCTTCCGAGTTTGGCTACAGCTCCCTGAGAAAAACACTTGAGAGCCGCTCAGGCCTCACACCCACGCGCTGCAAATACCAGGCCCATCGGTCGTTTGAATGAGAGTTTGGCTAATGACACATGTGCTCCAGGGCACAGCTACCAGGGCTGCAGGTGCAGCCAAGAAGGGCCAGGTTCTGGCAGGGATGGGCCCGGGCGTGGCCGGGGGGCGGAGCACGGGGCCCGGGCCTGCAGCTCACCACGTCAGACCCTGTGCCCACTGGCCAACTATCCGCCGTGGTCAAGTTCAGAAGAAGACAAAGAAGTAGAGGCAGCATTGTCTCGAGGTGGGAAAAGGTCACACACCTGGGAGCTGAATGTCAGTACGAGGCAAGAGGCAGACGTCCAGGTCAGGGCGGGAAACAAGAGCCCGTTGTGAGGGGAGTTGCCGGGATCGCTCCACTTTCGTGGGCCGAGTTACTGTGGCCAGAATGCCCACCTAGTCCCTCTGGCCACACACACACTTCTTGTGACTGCGCCTAAAAAGACGGGCAGGAACAATAGAATTGTCTTTATCAGCGGTGGTTCCACAAACGTTCACTCACCTTGGCTGAATTTCACTCCCAATGCAGCGGGCCAGTTGGAGGTTTCCGGAGGCCCCATGAAGCGCTCAGAGCCGGGAGCCCAACGTCAGCTCAGTGGGAAACTGCTTTTGAACTATAATCCAGGCTTGCAGTCAGCTGTCAGGCACAGCGTGGGGGCCTTGGGGGGCTGTGGTAGAGTGGCAGAAGGTCCCGGGAGTCCGGGTGCCTGGGCTGGTGCCTCTGGCTGTGCAGGTGGAGATTTAGGGCCCTGGGGCAGTAACGTGAGGGACAGGGGGCATGAAGCTGGGGGAGAGGGTTCCGTCTGCTGTGTGTATGAGCTGTGTGACTTTGGGCAAGTGACTTAATCTCTCTGGGCCTTTGGCTTTGCTGCCTGTTGGTTGAGAACAGTGAAATCTGTCTTGTTCATTTCATGAGACTGCGGTGAGGACCAAGTGTCTGAACGGCTGTAAGTTCCACACAGACCCCAAGATGCCGACGACACGCAGACAGCGATCCTCTGTTGTCATTTAGGAAAGCAGGAACAGGGTGGCTGTGGGAGGGGACCGTCCCGAGGTGAAAGCGCACCGGTGCCTGCGGAGCTGGAGAGCAGATGTCCCTGCTGTGGCAAGACCGGTGTCTGTGCAGGGTTACGGGAGGTTCCCTGAGACCTCACGACCACCGGCAGCCTCAGAGTGTCCCCTTATTTAGACATGGGGCTTTGCGGATGTCATTAGGCTAAGGCGAGGTCCTTCTGGTTTCGCGTGGGCCCCACATCCAGCCACCGGTGACCTTAGGAGGGAGGTTTGGGGACAGGGACACATGGCAGAAGATGACCACATGATGATGAAGGCAGAGACTAGACTGATGCTTCCGGAAGCCAAGGGAGCCAGGGGCCACCGGCCACTGCCAGGAACAAGGGTTCTTCCAAAGGGAGCGAGGCCCCACCAACACTTGACCTTGGACCCCTGGCCTCCGGAACCTAGACGATAGAGTTCCGTTGCTTTAAGCCTCCCGGTTGGTGGCAGTTCATTACAGCAGCCCTGGAGAAGGAGGCGGGATTGTCACGGACTCAGAAATGTCAGTGTTGCAGGCCGCTGCGGAAGCGTGCGGGCTGGGGCAGACGGGTGCCCAGAGGGCTGCTGTTGAACATGAAATCAAAGTTGCAAGTGACCGTGAACGTGGCCCAGGGACCCCCTCACGGTGCAGACCGGGAAACTGGGATCCAGAGCCAAACCATTTGTACATGAGCTCAAGCTTCCTAACTCCCACCCCACTCCTGTGCCCCCCCCAATCTCCCCCACACACACACATCTGCCTAGTCACTGGGGCAGTGTCATCATTCATTGCTTGTGACCCTTCCTTTTTCATGACACACCCTCGGTAATAGTGAGTACAACACACTCGCACACACCCACACCTTCAGAAACTGTGCACAGGATACGGTTCTGATTGGTTTACTCAGAGAAACTCATTTAGCTTCCCCTCCAGTCTGTCAGGTGGGGAAAGTTCTGCGCGCCCACCTTCTGGGTGGGGGGGGCTGGGGCCCAGGGAGTAGGTGTGAGTGAAATGTCCGGACGGAAATTCACACGCTCAAATATGTCTGGAGAACCGCGTGAATCTCAGTCTCTCGGCTACACACCCTCAAGTCCAGTGCTGACTGTAAATTTTGCTTGGCCCATCCCTTGAGTGTCTCTGACACCACCTAGCATTTAAAAATAATATTCAAAATCAATGCATATTTCGTATTTTTGAAATACAGGGAATAATTTTAATTTAGCCTCAAACTTAGGAATTCTACCTTTCTTCATCCTCGGAGGAGCAAACCGCCTTCAAGGAGAAGGCAGATCGGGTGTCTTTTACCCCTTTTTTGCCCCGAGTTTATAAAAGGGGGAAATAAGTGGGGGGAGGGGTGGACAGCATCCCCTGGGGTCTTGACTTGAAAGGAAACAAATGCGAATCTATCGATCCTGTGTCATCTATTGATGATTAAAAGCCGCATCAATATGTGAAGCGTTCGCTCCGAACAAACGGCACAAGCGTGCGTTTCGGAGTTCAGGCAGAGCCAAACTCGAGGGCCTATCGGGAAAGCCGGGCCCTCGTGCTGCAGCCTGGCACGTCTTCCAGCCCGGGGGTGGGAGTCCGCTCGTGGCCGCTTACCCTGCACGTGTCCGCGGGCTGTCGCCTCATTCCTCCGTGTCCTTCTGTGTCCCACAGGGAAGAGCTTCACTCTGACCATCACCGTCTTCACAAACCCACCGCAAGTTGCCACTTACCACAGAGCCATCAAAATCACCGTGGATGGACCCCGAGAACCTCGAAGTAAGTAGGCCCCCTCGGGGCTGGCACACCCTCGGGGCTGGCTCCCTCAGGCACCAGGGACGGTGTCTGGCAACGCTTGGGTTTGGCTGGCATCCCTCTGCCATGGGGGGGAGGGGGGAGGCCTCTGCAGGGAGCAAGACTTTTCCTGTGGATGCTCTGGCTCCTCGGAGGTGCGTCTGGGCACTCCGCTCTCGCTGAAGCACCCCCTTAGAGGGCCACAGGAGACCAGGCTGACCCAAGTGCGCAGCGGGGCCATTCCGGGCTGCGTGAGGCTAAGGGCTAGCCTCCGATACACAGCGGCGTGCAACAGGCTCGGAAACAGTGAGCGGTAGATGGTGCGGGCACAGGGGTGGCCGCAGAAAGGCCCGCGGGTCCGAGTGGGCCACCAGGACCTGGTTAGCGTTGTGCTAGCCTTGTATTCCTTTGTTGAGGCTGGAGAAGAAAACTACGAAAATGACCGCTTTCTTTCCGTGGCACGGATCAGAGTCTTATTACAGGACTGTTCAAAGCGGAGTGTGGGAGGGGGAGGAGCGGCTGGGTGGGAAGGCAGTAAACATAGGAAGATGGCGCCGAAGAGAAACGGCTCCGACGAGGGCAGCTTTCTAAATCCGAGTGGGGTTGTTTAGTCTGCAGACGGATGTCTTCATGGTGACTCAATGACCGTCTCTGAGTAAACACGAGCGACACTCTTTTCCAAACCACACCCTTCCCGGGGACACAGGCTGCGTCACAGTCCCCGATCCGTGGAGCGAGCTGAAGGGCCCCGCCCAGCACCTGTGTGTGTGCCCCCAGACCGCAGCGGGGTCCCCAGTGGGAAGCTCATCTTCCTCTCTTCCCAGGGGGAGAGGCTCAAGCACAGGGCTCCCCGCTGTTCCTGGAGGTGGGGGTGCAGCGAGGCCAGGGTGTGGAATGCAGAGATGAAGGGCCCAGGCTCTGGCAGCGAGGCGAGCGAGGGGAGTTCTGCCTCAGGCGCACCCTGCTGCAAGTCCCGGGCCCACCTGACCCTCTGTGCCTCGTCAGCAGCACAGGGAGGGCGGTGAGGCTTCCGTGGAAGAGGGGAAGGATCAGGCTGCGTGCCTGGGGCGGAGAACAAGCCCTGGAGAGGTTCCCCCCTGCAGCTCCCTGGCTTTGCTGGGGCCTGTCCTGCTGAGCGCTTCCTCACTGTGGGGGCACCCCTGGGGTGTGGCGCTGTCTCTGCAGGTCACCCTGGGATCAGGGAACCCTGAAGCAGTCCTTCTGCTGTCCTGGCCGCAGCTCCTAGCTGGCTGACCACACCTGCAGGGACCACCCAGGGGCGGCCTCAGCCTTCCCAGTGCCCCGGAGCTTGGAGAGCCCCTCGGCCCCATCTCCCACACTCTGTGAGGCAGACCCCATCGGACCCGACTTTTCCCCGCCAGCTTTCCCTGGCCCCGCCCAGACTCGGGAGATTCCGATTGATCTGTGCAAAGCGGGCGGGATGCAGAGGGCCACACGGTGGCAATCGGACCTGGAACGACTGTGGCCACCTTGTAGGTTTCCAGAGTAGGCGCGGCGAGCTGAGGGCTGGCAATGGCCCTGCTTCAAACACAGCAGGTGCCGTGGGCTCCGCACAGAGGACCCAAGAGGAAGCGGGCTTAGAGTGTAGCCAGGCCCCGGGGGCGGCGGGGTGTGGGGGGCAGTTGTGACGTGTAAGGAAATGGACTTGGAGGGTGACTATTTTGGGTAGAAAGGCGCACTCAGGGCTGTAGGCTCTGTCTTCACCGACAGAAGCAACAGTTCCTGGGGGAACAAGCCTAAACCTCGGGACCCCTCGCATGGTATGCACCCCCACGTCTGCCCTCCCGCACACGAAACAGCTGCTGGTGTCCTCTGTGACATGCAAAGCACCTATGCAGTGCTTGAGATTCAGAAAACAAGTGGGCCCTGTGACTCAGGAAACACCCGTGGGGGGACGGCGGGGAAGCGGGCAGCTATAGCGGCCGGCGGCCTGTCCGCACGGCCTCCTCCGCTGGCCGCCGCGTCGGAACCTGACAAGATAGTCATTACGGAGAAGGCGCTCCAAGCAGACTGGAGGGATTTGCTCCGGAGAGGGAACCGTTTTTATGGAGTCTTTCCTGCCCAATGGAATTTGGGGCCAGGGAAAATTAAATTAAATTAATAATTATGTGCATGGTACAAAGAGGCGTTATAGGCCCAGGTAGATAGTCTCACGTTTCACAAGGGGCTTCTAGAAAGAAGTCAAAGGCACGCAGACTCCCGGGTGACTCCAGTGCGTGCTGGCTTTTCGCTCCAGCTCATGAGGCGGGGGCGGGGCAGGGTGCGGAGCACGGCTTCTCAACTCAGTGTGTGGTTTTATTCTAAGTTGCCTGCCTTGATTCAAGGTGGGAAATACTCCTTTTTGATGAAGCTCTGCTCACCGCCACTTTTTTTAAAGAAAGAAGGTTAACCCCTTTTTTCAGCTTTATTGAGATATATAACCGGCACAGGGTGTAAGTTGAAGCGATACCACATGACTCACACTATGCATTGTGAAATGTTGTCACAATAAGATCAGTTAACACGCCCACCCCTCACATAGTTACCGTTTGCTGAGAACCTTCACGGTGCATGCACTTAGCCACTTCCCAAGTGCAGTCTCGTCCACGATAGTCCCCACGTCCCCAGGACCTGCCCCCACAACCGGAAGTGTGTGCCCTTTGGCCAGCTTCACCCATTTCCTCCCCGCCCCCGCCCCAGCAACCATCAGCCTGTTCTCCGTTTTTGCGCATTCAGGTTTCCAGGTTCCGCCCGTGAGTGAGATCCCCCAGTCCCTGCCCTTCCCCAGCTGAGTTATCTCACTTAGCATGATGCCCTCGAGGCCCAGCCGTGCCGGGCTTTCCTTCTTCTTGATGGCTGAGTAATATTCCATCGTGTGAGATAAATACACACACCCACTACACTTTCTCTGCCCACTCATCCATCGGGAGGCACTCGGGTAGCATCGGCATCTGGGCTGTTGTGCATGATTCACAGTCACTTCTGATGGAATGTTCAGAGAAGTCACTGTGTATGGACTAGGGCACCCCGGCAATGTCAAATCTATGGGGTAGTGAGACCTCCACTGTCCCGTCTTCATTGCGGTGCTCTGAATTCTGGGTAATTCTTGCCAAAAGGCTCTGGCATCGCCAAGTCAAATGGTTTTTTGAAAAGTTCTCTCATTTCACAAAGTCAAAGCCCATGCGAGCTGGCAGGGACCCGAGGGCCTGATTGCGTCACGGAGACAGGAAAGCGGCACCAGAGCAATCCAATGATTTGCCCAGATTGAAAAGGAATCGTGGGCGGTGAAGCCAGAAACACAGTGAGGAGTTGCCGATACCTAGCCCTATACCCTTACCCATCCATCTGTCTGTCTCTCCAGCAGTCAGCTCTCCACCTGAATCTGGCCTGTACTGAACTCTCTGGCCCGGCCTGGGTCACCTCGGGCTTGAAATAAAGTTTTGGCTCCGTTGACGTCTCGCAGGCCTCCCCGCCGAGCGGCTGCCTAGAAAGGGAAACGGCTGCGTGTCCTTGCCGGTGCAGAGCCTTCAGCTTGAAGCATGTGTGGGGGTTGGGGGGGACCAGAAGGAAAGCTTCTCTCATGCCACCCACCACTCCGGTAATGAGCAGAAGGGACTAGGAATGAACGAGCATGCCGCAGCCGGCTGCTGACGGAGCTGCTGGGAAACCTGATGTTTCAGACCAGGGGAGCCGCTCGTGGTGGAAATCAGATTTATCACGGAGAGGGAGCGCCATCGGGGGGTGCTCTCGGCCGGGGCCAGTTCGTACAAGCAGCAGTGGGTCGAGAACCACTCAGTGGCTTGCTAACGTGTGGAAAGACCCTCTTCTCCTTAAGCTTAAAAGATAGAGTGAAGGGCTCTTTTAAAGGGAATGTTTGACAATTGTTTTTGTGTGGTTTTGTATACTTGGAGGACCTCATGCCAAACTGCGGCCCGGTCCTCATGCCTGGGATTTAGGCTGGGTGTCTGGATGAGGATAATACTGAGATACCGAACTGCCTTCTCTGCAGATACTCCATGAAATCATCTGAACCTGGGAATCAGCTCAGTGCTGGGCAGGAGCGTATTTTGCTAAGTCGATGGGGAGGAGGGCGAGCCCTGGCACAGGGCGGTGGGGGGGAGGGGTCCCAGGGCTGTGGGGTTGGACAGTCATCCTGATGTCATGCACCGTCGTCACCTGTCTAGCCAGGAACCTGTTGCATCTGGAACTCTGAGTAACCTAATTAAAAACTGAAAAGGTTAATCAAACAGACACGGGCCGTTTCTGGGGCACTGCCCACCGGCGGGCTGAAGGAGCCCTTCGCAGGGGTGGTGCTGCGCGCGAGCCCTCTTGTGTCATGATGACGGGTGACAAAGAGGCCCTGTTACCTAGAAGCTTGGGAACATGCTATCTTCTGGGGCCTAGTTTTTGACACCAACCAACTTTTTTGTTTCTTTTCTTTTTTAAATAAGGAGTTACAGTTGAAAATAGGTCGATAGAAGGGCCCAGCTCTCCATCGCTCAGTCGCTGTTGAGGACTTTGTGGCAATGGCATCAACAACGAATGTCATTTTCTTCTATCATTTTGAGCGTAAATAGCAAACTGGTAATATACATACAGAGGAGAAACAGGATCTTTGTAGAATAAATTGCAAGTATGTTTCAGGTGAAAGGAGGAACGTGGAAAGGGTCCCTAAGCACTTAGGATGATAATGGCCCTAAAAGCACTTAAAATCCAGTTTACCCAGAAAAGTGTGGGCTGAGAAGTGTTTGCAGATTGTTCTTGTGATCCACTAATATACAGCTATTTTTTGACATGTTATTTTCTCCTAATCATAAAACACCTAATAATAATAGTAGTAGCTCGCTGCATTAGTTGTTTGTCCAGCACTGTGCAGAGTGCTGGCCTGCGTGAGCTGAGGCCATGTTTGCGAGAGCAGGTGAGAGCAGGGGAAGCAGGGAGAAATCAACCCTCTCGCCAGGGTCGCACCGTCAGCCAGCAGGATGGAGGCAGCGCAGCCCCGACGCTGTGACCCGACGTCTGGTTTTGAGAGCAGCCCCAGTTATTCCCTGAGCCTCGTCGTAGTAACGTGTCTGTGTCAGAACTGTTGTAGTAGGAGAGTTTATCGCTCCAACTCTGGTCCAAGTACAGCTTTCTTGCAGAAGGCAGAGCCCTGCCACCTGGGCAGTAGTCATTCATTTTGTCCTGATGGGAAGGGGCCGGCAGTTTTCCTTGGGCGGGGCTTGGGGAAGTGTAGCAGGTGGGAGGCAGCCGCGCTGTTACACACGCAGCGGCTGGTTCCACGTCTGTCACCAGGGTCTGCCTGCGGGCCCGGCCTCCGTGGAGACTTGGGGGTTGGGGTGCACAACACACACCCCTTCCTTCAGTGCTGCGTGCCAGAATAACGTGACAAAAATGACCTCCAGGTGAACGGTTCGAGTTCAGTCCCCCTTTGGCGCACCTTCCTGGAGGGCCCGTGTGGAGGGCCCGTGTGCACGGCCCGCGGCCCAACGCAGGGTGAAAATTTGTGTCCTTCCTGCCCCTGAGTGGTCAGCGGAATGCCAGACAGTCTCATAGGTCTGTGATCTCAGGGTTGCCACTTTGCCACTTTGCCACTTTGTCACTTTGCTTGATGCATCGGCATCTTCCAGGTAATGAGCCGCGCTCTGCCTGATGCCTCTTCCCTTAGATTCTTCAAATGCCGGGTTTGGACTTAAGTTATTTCTAGACAAAAATCTCGATGTACAATAGAAAAAGGGCATGATTCTTCCTTTCCTTCCACTCAGATAGAAAGCAGGAGACAGACAGAGGGCCAATGAGGCGAAAACCTTCTGCCTTCTATTCCTCTTCCCACGTTGAAGGGCCTTTTGGTGCTAAGGCGGACGGACTCTCTGGGGTGACTCCCACCGGCGCTGGGTTGCCCTTAGGGCCGAGGCCCCAGCTGCCTTAGTGCCCAGCAGGAACGGTTCCTAAAGCCTTGATCGCAATCCTGCCTAATGGGTCCAGCAAGTTTGAGAATCTCTTTCTGCTTATTATTTTAGGGGTATGAAGGTAGACCAAGAAGGATTTTATGTACCGTGTTTAACCATGTATAATGCGCACTTTTGGGCCCAATTTTTTGAGGGAAAAATGAGGATACATGTTACACATGGGTAGTGTTAATTCGGCATCTATATAAATGTTTTTAATTCTTTTATTTATGCTTATGCATTTAAAGTGTAGCTCCAGAAAGCAATAATGATATCCATATGCAAAATAATATCCTGAAATATGATAATCAGTTTTGCTTCTAAGTAGAAATAAGTAAAAAATTGAATGAAAAAATTAAAGTTTTTTTTCCTGAAAGTTTGAGCCAAAAATGTGGGTGTGCATTATACACATGAGCACATTATACGTGGCAAAATATGGTCCCTCAGGATTTCCCCCTGACCCTTTCGTCTGCAGTGGACTGAGTGCCTGCAAAGGTCCACAAGGGTCCCTGGGGTGGGTGGGAAGGTAAGACGACCCTGGAGGGCATATGCTTCTGCCCCGAAGCAGGAGTGACCCACCTTGTGAGCGCACTGAGACCTGGGCAGGCCTGCGACTCCTTGGTAACTAGCCCTACCTTAGACAGAAGTCACCCGGGCTTTTACACGGCATTCGTGCCGTGCTTCTGCAGAGAGGAAGGGAAAGTTCCTTCCCAGTGCCCGTGAAACTCCAAGAAATGGTCTGGGCATCTTCTCGGTAGGGTCGGGGAGAGAAGAAACAGAAACTGAAATCACTACCTCCAATTTCTCTTCCCTTTGGGACCAAGGCAACCCGGTACCCACCTCTGAGCGCCTCCCCACTGAGGGCGGGCCCAGGGCCCCGGGTGCCGACCTCACAGCCCCTGCAGAACGTCCTGTGCGACGCGCTGACAGGATGAACAATCCTGTCACATTCAGCTTCAGCCTCTCCATCCAAAACTCGGAAAGGTCTGTGGATCCCGAACCAGGGGACCTGGGTTTCACGCTGGCGCCTCCGGGCCAGAGGGTGTGAACATGGGCAGTCCAGTTCCTTCCTCCTCTTTCCTCTTCCCCAGGACCAGGCAGCGGATAATCAGATAATCTCTAAATGAGTTCCCACTCGGAAAGGGCAATGTCGCCAGGGAAACCGAGCTATCGCCCCCCACAAACAGGGCCCCTGAGGGGCCAAGCTGGCATGTCCACATGCTCCCCCCTCCCGCTCGAGGTGTCCTTTTTCTTCGCCGTAAATTTGTAAGACGGCTTTTATCATTTGTTTTTGAAATCACCTGGCTATGAGTAACTCGCTTAACTTCCCGCAGCCCTCGACTTGTAGTTGCAGCCGCGGTTGGGATGCCGTGTGGGCTCTTGCTGAGTGCGTGGGGGACCGTCCCTGGGGGCTGCGGGCCGGGCCGAGCCTCCGTAAACGAGGATGGGGGGCCGTTCTCACGGGGCTGGAAGGCGGCGCGGACTGTCAGGAACCACGCCGGGGGCACGGGAACGGTGGGCACATGGAGCACAGGCTTGAGAGCCTTTGGCGCCAAGAAAACTAAACAAAAAAAAGTGGCGACCCCTACGTTTAAAGATGCATGAAGCTGCATAACAGTGCCTCTTTTTAGATGTTTGTTTAAACATTTATGAATTTTGATTTTTTTTTTTCAGTTTTCCTTTTGTGTAGACCCAGTCCAATGTCTTTTCTGGCACTTTCTGGGACCCTTGCAACGCCCCGGGGCACTGCTGCTAAGCCCCGGGGCTGAGGTGGCCATGCCCCCAAGGGTCAGGCCTGGTGAAACACTTCGGGAAAATCCTGTCTGAGTAACAGTGCAAGTCGGTGTTCAGTATCTGCCAAGTAGGTTCTTTCCAAAATATGGTTATAGGAGAGGCTCTTCCACGCTGTTCTAGAAAACTGGCACAAAATGTGCCAGAGTCTCTTGGGGTCCAGACGAGCGCAGCTCACCTGTGGGGGGTGCTGGGACCACCCGCATCCCCAAGTTTTGCCGCGATGAAAGTGCACTCAGACACCCTCTGAATTTCTGAAAGCAGCATGCTTCTCTGCACCTGTTCTGGGTGGGGTTTGGTTTTGTTTTGTTTCGTGCGTATCTGTCTGTTTGGTAGGCTTTTCGTTGCCACCCCCGCCAGCCACCAAGACTTTGAGTGGCATGTTCGGTGCTCCGAGGTCACCATACAGCACTGGAATGCCTTTGCTTCGGGCGCTGCCTCCCACCTGGTGGCCTGATGGAGCAGCCCCACCCCCCAGGATGGCTGAGGGTGGGGTCTCTGGATGCCATCCGGTTGCATTTTGAAGAGAACTGGAGCCCCGGCATGGGGAGCCTTGGCAGCTCCAGGAGCAGGTGGTCCCGGTTCTGTGTGCAACTCCGAGGCGGGTGGGCGGACCCACAGCTGGTGGGTGGGTCGCGGAGGCACGGCGGTGGGTTTCTCGGCTCTGGGATGGGCTCAGAATTTTTTCTAAACGTGAGCTACTTTCCATTTTTCACTTTGAAAAAAGAAAAAACTTTTTTTTTTTTAAATTTTCCCAAAGGCTTGGGTTTTTCCCTGTAGAGCCATGTAGCCAAGGAAGCCATGACTAAGAACTGGATTCAGTGAGTCTCCTAATCTCCACAGCTGCCGCCACCACCACCACGAATACACACACACACACACACACACACACACACAGCCACACCCCACCCCACCCCTGCAGATCAGCTTCAGCAAGTTGGGTGAATGCCGTCCCCCCGCACGAGCTCTACGTCTGAGCGCTCCCTTCCTTTCCATTTCCTTCATGAACAATTTGTTTTAAAGCTTTGCTTTTTTGCTGTGAAAAGTTGGCCGTAAAGAAGGGGTAAACTAGGCACAATCTGTTACTGGGCGTTCCAGCCACATTACCAGACACATCGCAAGACACTGACATTTGGTTGGATGTGAAATGACTTCTTCAAAGTGTGACTTACGTGTGGTCTATTTATATCAAGTTCCACATACAACTAAGTCACGCAGTGTTACTCGGAAAATTCACTCTGGCCAATAGCTAAACATTCTGGAGATGAAAGACAAGATTTTTTTTAAATGTAAGTACCCAAAGTAAATGGGTTTTTTCCCATTTGCCTGTTTTTTTTTTTTTTGTTTTTTGTTTTTGTTTTTTTTTTTTTTAAAGGCCACAATCAAATTAATCTGCCAAGTCCCCACTAGGTGAGTTTGTACTTCCATCAGTCACACGCACGCAGGTCCACGGAAACCACTGTGGACTAACACGGACATTGTCACTGGCATCACCCAGCCTGCCCTCGCACACCGGAGTGTCCGGCGTCTGAGATTCCGTTGGGTTGGGTTGGGTTTGGGTTCACACGGCTTGGAGGTGTTCGGTCTTCTGGTCACGTGAGGTAAAAAGTCCATGTCTGGAATAAGCAACTTCTTCAGGACTAGATACATTTATGGCGCTCCTTAGGTTTGTTCCTGATCTCCTCCCGTTCTCGCCGAACTTTGCAGTGGCCCTGTGGTCCCTCCGGCTCGCTCGCTCACGCTGGGGAGCCGAGGAGGAATGTGCTCCGTGACGTCTTTGCTGCCATTTCCGACGTTGCTGCCAGGGCACGCCCAAGTTCCAGAAATGAGGCGGAGAGCCTGAGGGCGGGAGGCAGGAGTTGGGAGCTGAACCAACCAGGTGCCACACCTGGCCGCCTGCTTCCTCCTCCCTGGGGTCCGGGGTCCCCGTCTGCAGAGTGGGCTTAGGGACACCTGTCTTGCTGGGGAGCTGAGGACTACATGAGACAGAGAGGCAGACTGGAGGTGTCACTGGCCACCCCAGGGGAGGAAGAGCAGGCTGCCTGATTCAGCTGCCCCCCTCCCCCATGGTCGGTGGGCCTCCCCATGCCCAGCGTCCTCTGGGGGAAAAGACCAGAAGGCGATGCACCCGTCTGGGAAGCATCTTGCGTGATTGGATGAAGCAGCACAGGGGAGAGCAGCACATGCCAGGCACAGAGGGGCCCTTACACATCCTTAGCTGTTATCACAGTGCCAGCCAGGGCGGGGGCTGGCCCCTTCCCCTCACGCCTCAGCCCTTCCCAGGGGCAACTGCTGGAATTCAGCCCATGCTGGGGCCAGGTATTTGCCATTGCCAGCTTACTTTTAAAAAAAATCCTGGCAGATTGGGTCCCCGGAATGCAATACAATAAGGGCTTCTCTTTCTTCTTCTTTCACCCTATCTGTTATTAATTCCAACTCCTGAATCACTGAACTGACTTCGACAACTGATTTCTCACCGGGGCCAAACCCTGTTGTCCTGCTTCCACACAGAAACATGGTGTTTTTATCTCAAACAACGATTTTATCAAAACGTAGTAGTGTCCTAACTGGACGTTTGTCCTCCTACTGCTGGGGGGCCTGGCAGGACTCTTAGCGCCTAGAAGCTTCCACCGGGTCATGTGTAGGATGGGGTGGTGGTGTGGGCTCCGTCTCTACGCACAGGGTTGTTTGGGGTGAACCAAGGCAATATTCAGAGGTGGGCGAAAGTCGGTTTACAGTTGTGATAAACATAACACAATAATTACTAAATAAATGATACCGCACGAATAGACTCCATGTTTCACATACTCGCAGCTGCAAACCGACTTTTGCCCGCCCCTGTACGTCAAGGTGCTCTGTCAGCAGTCTGTCAGTTAGGTAATGTGGTAGGTAGGTCATGAGGTAGTAGAAACCTGTGTTGTTGTTGTTGTTGGTGTTGTTGTTGTTGTGTGTGTGTGTGTGTTATATAAAAACCTGAGGGATCTGACATGAGATATCACTGGCTTCTCGAAGGTAGATTTCTGCTCAAAATGGCTCTGGGGATCGAGGAGAAGCAAACTGTAGAAAAAGGTAAAGACGCTGAACCAGCCCCCACCATAAGCACAGGCTTCCGGGGGTTTTACCCTTGGCCATCACCCTGCGTTGACACGTTCTTCCCAGGCTGCTGCGTGCCCTTGAGAATGGTGGGGACACAGAGACGCGGCCTTGGCAGTCGAGGGTTGGGTCGTGTTTAATGCGCGTTTCTTCTCCAAAATCAAATGCCGTTTTCTCTGTGACTGCGATCCCGTTTTCCTTCAATGAAAGGTCTGCACAGCGCCTGAGGTCTTAGTGCCACTTTCTTTGTCCTTATTCTCCGTCTGTTTGGTTTTTGCCCGTGGCTTTTTATAGATGCTGCTTGCCTGAGATTTCTGGGTTAGATTTCAGGGGGTGAGACGTGATGCCCCCGAGCCGGGGCTACGGCTGCTGGGAGGGGGCAGCCTCCTGAGGCCCAGGGGGCCTGCTGGCTGGCAGGCTGCAGGGCGCAGGCTGGGAGAAACTCGCTCAGTTTTTTGGGTGATTCAGCCAGTCTCAAAACAAACAGGTAGCTGAGGGCAGGGAGAAAGAACTGGAAAATGCTGAAATTTGAGTCTCAGGGGCTGAGCTCTTCTCAGGAACTGCCTGTTGAACTGGAAGAGTCCTGAGCCCTGGGCTGGAGAGTGGCTGGCCCCGTGGAGGGACCGCCGGCCTTCATGTCTAGGTTCTGGCTCAGGCCGGCGCTCCAAGGCTCAGCAGCCCACGTGCCGTCTCAGAACCTCAGTTTCCCCATCTGCAGAGTGACGGAGGGAGGGTGAGAGGATTTGACGAGTTGAAGATCCTTATCAGGTTCCAGAAGTAGGATTTGACATCTGTGGGAGCGATTGCGTTTCCTACACATTTTCCACCTGGAAAAGGAGAGGAGCCCGGGGTGGAGCTGCTGCCAACCTGGGCAGACAGAGACCCAGGTGGGAGACAGAGACCCAGGTGGGAGACAGAGACCCAGCGCCGGGTGGGGGGAGGGCCGGAGAGAGGAAGAGGTGGGTGGGGAGGGGCAGCTGCCCGGTCCCCTCACTGGAGAGTGGAAGAAAGGTCCGCTCCAGAGGGACAGGCTCCAGCCAGGAGAAATCACCCTAGCTAGACTTTCCTTGGCTTTGGCATTCTTCTTCTTACTATTGTTATTTTTAAAGACATCCTTAGACCCACAAAGTGCTCAACTGTGCAGCCACAGACACCCAGCGTGGCCAGCCCCCTAGAGCTGGCTGGTCAGAGACCCCCTAGGTAATTCCGTCGCCAGCGGGAAAAAGATGGCGTGAGTCCCTCTGGTGGGAGTTTCGGAGCAAGGCCGTCCCCCTCCTGGGCCTCCCCGCAGTATTATGGGCTGTTCTTCATTACCTGCCCTACCTATCTTCACAATCTAGCCGCAAACAGCTTTGGTTGACCACACCACTTCCCTATTGAAAGTTAATACTGTTTGACTCATTCTGTGTTACTAACCTGAAGCCAAAGAAAACAAGCCGGAGAATAACCGGCCTGTGTGGAGTTTGGAGAGCTCTCAGAGGCCCCGCTTTCAAAACCCCATACAGTAGCGTTACTATGTCTCGCTGCTGCAGCTGCAGAGAAAATGAAGGAAGCAGAAGTGGTTAAAAAAAAAAAAAAAGGCGGGGGGGGGGGAAGACACAGGGAAGGGAGTGGGGTGGGGGCCGCCTCGGGCTGGGCGAAGGCTTGGCGTGATCTGTAAGCCGTGGCAGGGGCTCCCGCCCTGAGCCGAGGTGCGGCGGCTTTTACACACCCGAGTATTCACTCGCGCGGGAGAGGGGCTGTGGACGGAGGTAAATGGAGAGGAGGTGGCAAACATCCGCTGAGGAGGCAGGTTGCTCTTGCGTTCCTGCCGGCGGGGCTCTGGACGAAGGTCCCGGAGGGCCGGCCCTGCCCAGCCCAGCCAGCATCCCTGGGTGGGGACCCGGGAAGGAAGGTCTGCTCCTTCTCCACCGGGAAGGGTTTGGAGAGGACAGTGCGCCGGGTTTGAGAGGGAAGCACGGTTGGCCTTGTCGGCCGGCATGCCGTAACTGCTCAGGAGGGGTCACCTGGGAGGACAGGGGCACTTGTGTCTTGGGCTGATGTCACCTGGCAAGCGGTGGGACCAGTGCTTTCCCCACTGAGCACTGAGGCCCCGGGGAGCCCCAGGCAGAGCGCCGCTCGCCAGGTCCAGGTAAGCGGCGGAGGAGCCGCCCCGAGCTCCTTGTGAGGTGGGGGCTGACCACACCGGATGGGGGTTAGCCTAGTGACCAGACCACCATCCCCAAAGTGACCTGAACGCAGTTTCCCTGGACAGTGCGAGGCAGGCCCAAAGCCTGCAAGAAACAACTAATTCCTGTTGGTTAGCTTTCCGACAAGCCGGCTCCCAGGATCCATGAGTTCCCGGGGTGCCGCGGTCCCTCTGTGCCAGCCAGGGCCGGCGTGTCGGAAGGGACTCTGCCTGGCCCCTGGGCCTCCCGCTTCCACGAGGCCAGCCCAGAATACGGATGGCATTTGTGACACTGGGGAGGTGTGGGAACCTGACGCTCCAGCCCTGCTGCTGAGAACAGCCCAGGCCAGCATGCAAGCCCTCGGAAACGGGAGGGGACGGTCCGAGCTCCACAGAGCCCCCCGCACGGAGGTCACCCTCAGCTGCTGGTGCGCGGCCCAGGACGCGTGCGGCCCGGGAGGGGGGAGCTGATTCACACATTCACTCGCCCAGGTTTACCGGGCCACCAACCCACCTCGGAAGGACTCTCGGTTTGCCCTGGTCCTGCCGGGACAGGCTCAGCGGCCCTGCCAGGAATGCGTGGTATGAGCCTTGCGCCAGCACAGGGGGAGTGGAGACCTGCAGGGAGGTCAGAGGCCTGTGCGGACGGACAGCAGGACTGCCTGGCAGTGTGACCTCATGACGTAGGCGGAGCCTGCTGGCCTCCAGGTCATTGTCTCCTTTTCTTCGGAACTCGCCCTGGGGCTAGCCGGCTGGCTCTGCTGAGCGCCTGACCTGAAAGCCAGTTTGGGAGGCTCCAGGCGGCCTGAGTCCGTTCTCAACCTCCTGCAGGCCCGCACCCCACCCTGCCCCGCACCAAAACCCACCCTACCGATGTCACTGTCCATTCAGAGCCCTTCTGTCCGTCTGTCTATCAGTCCCCAGACTGAACTATCAGATCAGTGAATCCACATTACCATCAGCTAACTCTCAGGTTACTTTGTAATTGCTCTCCAGCAGGATTTTCTCGAGTCAGCCCCTCCCCCAAAGGAGGGTGGTAATAGCTGGAGTTACGGGCTGGGCCAGGAGAAAGAGCCTTGAACTTGTGAGCTGTCTGCACCCCTCTGTGGAGGCCGTCTCCTTGTCCCCAGAGGGCCACCTCTGGTCAAGAGGAAAAGAAGCCACACGGTTTCTCACCCTAAGCTGCAGTCACCTCCTAAGTCACCGCAGAGGCGACAGTTGGTAGCTGAGGACCACCGAGTTCGGCTGCTCGGCCTCAGGGAGCCTTAGGTCTCAAAAAGCTCACGTGAAGGGGCTAAACACTCCACTGTCTGCTCCTGGGAGTCTTGGACTGCGGGGGGCTCAGTTTTGTTTCTGACCTCGAGCCGTGCGTTTTGGGGACAGGGTTCAGGGGGCGGGCCTCGGCCTGCAGTCGGTGTTAGTTGTCGGACTCGCTCTGGCCCCAGCGGGCTTTGCCGCTCCGCTGTCCTGTGGCTTTCTCCGCCTGTCCTTCTCTGCCTGTGTCTGGCTGTCGTCCTGCTGAGCCGGTGCCCTGAGGACCACTGCAGGTCCCTGCTGGGGTGTTCTGCGGACTCATTGAACTCCAGACACTTCTCTGTGAAACTCCCTGCGTTCAGTTATGGCATTTTTCCCTCCATAAGTAGTTTTTTTGGAGGCTTCTACACTTTTATTTGAGCCGAAACCTTTAATCCAGACTTCTCTTGTCCCACATGAATCCCGCTTCCCCGCAGTATGATGAACGACAGCCACGCAGGGTCGGAGCATCACTCGGCCACTTGGTCATTCTGCCACGTGCCAGGTGCTCTTACAGGTGCCCGGGACGCGGTCATGAAAAAAAGGAGTCAAAACCCCACCCTCACGGGGCTTACAGTGCACTGGGCGCTGAGAGGCCCTAAGTCACATTAATTAGTGCTGTGCAGAAAACCAAAGCTAAAGGGTGCGGCCAGGCCCGGGGCAGTTTGCAGTTTAAAGCAGGAAGTCCTCGGGGAGAAGATGGCATCGAAGCCGAAGCTGGAAGGCCAGGAGGGATCCAGGCCAGGAGGGATCCAGGCACCTGGGGAAGGTCGTTCTGGACCTTCTGGTTTCAAGTTTCTAAGGCGAATCCCCTTAGAAAACGGGCTCAGCCACATGGCAGTCTGACCTCTGAACATCTGCTTTATCCACACAGGGGCCACTGCCGGACCCTGGTTCCGGAGGACCCGGTCTTGGGAAAGCCCCATGTACAGGCAGACTCGGTGGTCACTTGCTTACCTGTCCCCACCTGCAAGAAAGCCAAAGCTCTTTCCAACCCCCTTGATGTCCCCTGACCCTCCAGGGGTTACAGCATCGTGTTCCTGGGATCCCCGAGTAGAAACACGTCGCTCGGGAAGGAGCAGCACCTCATGGGTTTTCCTACTGGTCACCGTGGTTTATCCTTGTAGGAAGCAGGAGGGGCCTGGGCAAGGGGACAGGAGCCCTGCACAGGAGCGGGGTGTGCAGGGGACCGGAAAGTATCCTTATTTTCTAACCAGTAAGAGAAGCGGAGGAATGAGACCCTGGATTAAGGTTTGGCGGAGCGGCTTCCTTTCCAGCTCTGGCCCCTGAAACAGTTTCCCGGCAGGTTTCAAGGTGGGCTGAGCGGCAGCTCTGCCCGGGTGCAGTCTTGGGGAGCTGGTGCGGAAGTGAGCCCGCAGAATGGGGTGGCCAGGCAGTGGGGGTGGTGGGGGCGCTCCGTGAAGGCTTGAGGGAGCGAGGGGAGGGTGCGGGAAAGCCAGCATCCAGGGTCAGCAGCCACTGTCTGAGGCTTCTGATGGAACAGCGGGCGGCAGAGGGAGCGAGGGTCCTCGGGATGTGTTGTGTGGAATTCCCAGCCTCGGGCCGGTGCTCACCAGCAGGTGGGGCGGGCCAGGCGGAATCCCGGCGTTGAAGGCCTGGTGGGGCCAGGGCAGACTAGGCTTTGGACTGGCTCCCACAGGCCAGGTGTCTACCTCAAAGGGGAAAAGGGAAAGAAGGAGAACGTGCGGAATCTTCATGTCGTTTGAGGTCGTCCGAGAAAGCCTGTGCTCAGACTCGCGTCCGGCAGGAGCCGGCCCAGTGGCCAGTCTCCGCGGACGGAATTGCTGCGAAGGCCTCGCGGGCGCGTCGGCATAGTAGTCCGTCTCAGCTGCGTAGGTCCGGGCCTCCAGACAAGGGGGCTGGAGACGAAGAGACTCGTTTCAGTCCGCAGGGCGGTCGGGTGGACCACCAGGTCTAGGGTGGAGAGGAGGACTTCCCGTCCAGAGTGGCAATCCCGCCTTATCCCCAGGGGAGAGGACTTTAGCATCTGCCCCTGCGACCCATCCTGGTGGGGGCCCACAGCACTCTGCCTCCACCTCCCCTGCCACTCCCCCACGTCCTTCCATCACAGATGGCAGGGCGGGAGTTGCCTCCCACCCGGGGGTCCTGGGCTCCCCTGCCAATCAGCCCGATGGCTGCGACAGGGACAGCTCAGGGAGGGCGAGAGAGGCAGCCACGCTGCCAGGACGTCTCCGGGACCGGCAGCCACAGCAGTGCCTGCACCTGAGCAGACACCTAGTTCTCGGCGCACCCCACACCTCCCAGGCCAGGATGCTGGGCGATGCTGACACCCACCCGGGAGTGGGAGATGCAGCTCTCCGGCACTGTCGCAGGGGGCCCTGGCTCTTGCATCCTGAGCATGGTTGGGAACAAGCATGGGATTGTGAAGGCACCTCACTAAAGCACCACAGGGTTCCCACAATCTGCTAGGCCACACGGTACACCTGCCCCCCCATGCACCTGGCGTGCGTGCATTTGCGGGTTTGGTGTTTCCAGGTGTGTTGAGCATGAGGTGGGGAGCAGCTGAGGGGGTGGGGGGGTTACAGACCCGCCCTCATTCTCGCACTGACTGTGTGGCGTCAGGTAAAGGACTTAAGTGCTCGGAACTTCACATCCCAGCCCTCAGTGAAAACCTGAGGCGGATGGAGCTCCCTGGCCCTTCTCCGCTTCTGAAGTGCTCCCACCTTCCGTGGGAAGCGATGGGGGGAGGCGAAGCTAAGTGGCTCATGCTCCTATCCCATTGGATGATATGCCGACATGTGTATATGACATGTGTTCTAACGTACAACATACTGACACACCTGTTCTGTAGATGACGTGGGAAAGATTGCCCGACACTAAGTTGGCCAGCAGATGGTGAGGTCTGCGGTGAGGAAAGTTGACTTTGCCGCCTGCAAGGCGCTTTAAGATGGACCACGTTCAGGGCCGTTGCTGGAAAGCCCTGATGGCTGTAATGAGCCTGGGGCCTCGAGAACAGGCAGTTCTACGAGGAAACACCAGCTGCGCACGCAGCACACGCTTCTTTCCCAGGGCTGTAAAGCAGAGGCACGAGGGAGAGAATTCCCAGGCTTCGCAGCAGATCTGCGTCGCGAGTGTCAGGTTGGCTGGCTGACTTCTTTTGAAGTCCATACACCCTTCTGAGGAATGTGACAGACAGACAAGTGTGTGTAGACTCTCACCCATGTGCAGATAGGTTTTGGGGGTGTCACCGTTTTGCATAATTCTTCTCGATGTCTTATGGTGACAGTGCTTTGTATGTTCACCTTCCTAATTTTTCCTGCTGAAAATTTACTGAGAAAACCAGTAAACCCATGCCACAAACGTGGGCCAACGTGGGGACAGCCAGAAAATTAATCTCACCAGCCTCAGTTTTCCAAGAAAAGGTGAGAGTTCAGCCTCATCTGTTTTCTCCGCTAGAAGATCCCACACCTTATTCCACAGACCCAGGGCGGTTCCTCGGAAAGGCCGTTCAGTTTTTGACGAGATACACGTGCCCGCGAGGTCCAGTTCTCGTGACAGGAGGCGGAGAGCCGCTCTTGTCGTCCGTCGCAGGCGTCAGTGCCTCGGGGACGGACATCCCCGAAAACCACGGGGCGTGTCTTTGGAGTGAAAAAGGAAAAGTTAGTGGATGGGATGGATTTTTTTTTTCCATTGGCTTTTTATAGCTGCATATGTAATAAAATTCTCATCAACTACTTTTTGCAAAAATCTGAAAATAGCAACAGAAACATAATTTAGTGACCCTTTCAACTGCACCTACGAGTCACTGAGAGTCAGTGTGAGATCTGGAGGAAGCCGCGGTTTTACAGAGCGGCGTGTAACACACTCGCAGCGGACCCCCGCATGCTCGGGAAGTCAGGCCACACCGGTGCTGGGGTGCGGGCTGCATCGCGATTCTGCCAGGCGTTTGGTCCAGGCCTGAGTTCCCTGTTGCCCTCGGCAGCCCCATACTCAGTAAGAAAGAAGAAAAACGGATTTGATAGCGAACATTTTCCATTCCCCTGTTTTTAAAATTCAAGGGGTAGAGTGACATTGTCATTGCACCCAGACCCAGGAACCTGGGGACATAAAAGCAGTCAGTTTCCCCAGCTCGCAAGTTTATGTGGGAAGCGTCTCCATTTTCCACGGAACACAGCTCTGTGGCACAAGAAACCCGGTGGTTTCAGAAAAGAAGAATTAGGTGTCCTTTGATCTCGCCTGTAAATAACCACACCTTCCCTGTGATAATGCCCTTCCATTCTTCCCGAGCCAGAGCCTCAGGGTCCCAGGTCGCTGGCACCTCTGTGAGGAAGGGGCTCCGAGCTCCCCTCCGAGGCTCTGACTCTCGGAACCCTAGGTGGGCAGGTGGAGAATGAACACGCCCCACATTTCTCCTGCATTCGAGTCTGCCCACGACTCTCAGCGCTTAGGAAACAGCTCAGGGTGAAGAAGTGTTTTCTCTGAGAGCTGTGCCCACACATTCCTGCTAAAACAGACAGTCATCCAGTTAATCTCTGTAAATGGCCTCGATTTGGGCGGGTGTCAGCTGGTGCAGAAATTGCTCACATGTCAGAACTTTTTTTTTTAAGTGGAGGGCAATGAGAGGGGACTAATAACAAAAATAATAACCTCACCCTAGGCCTGGCCGCAGTAGTGGCTTACCTGGAATGAGGTGTTTGCGTCTAGTTGCTCGGTGGCACATGGTCCCCAAGCTCAGTGGCTGGGGCAGACACAACGGATGATGGCCTTCCTTCAGAATGCCGAATGCCACCTATTCGGAGTGACTGCGGTCCCCTACTGACCTTGACATGGTGCCGACCTTGGCAGAGTGTTCTTCAGAAACGCCACTGGGTGCCCAAGGCGTGTGAGGTTTTGAATTGGGCACAGAACCTGCCGGAATTCTTTCTGAGGCAGAATTCTCCAGAATCCTTTTACCTGTCTTCTCCCCTGGACACCGAATACCAGGCCACAGGGCATGGCAGGCATTTAAAAGGGCTGGATTATTCTGCTCTGGCTGGCTTTTGAGTTGGAATTGTTGGTTTTTCTGCAAGAAACCTGTAGATTTTTTTCAGTCTGACCATCAGGAAGCCGAGAATGTGTCACAAAGATAAGGGGCGGGGGGGGGGGGGGGGGGGGAGTCAAGGAAAGCTCCCTCCAGAGACACTGAATTACTCCATGATTGACTGAAATGGAACGCTCTAGAAAAAGACATTTTTGTACTTCCGAGGGACAGGGGTCATTCCAGGACCTGGCCCCACGGCCCTTTGCCCACAAGGCCGGGGCTTACAATGCTCAGCTGTGAGGGACCGCCGGTGCGCCTGCTGCGTGACTCAGGCGGTCTGCGCAGGGCCGGGCGCCGCGGGCACCGGGTGGAACCAGAGGCCAGATTTGCCGTGGTGACACGTGAAAAGAGGCCGTGCCATACCCGAGCTGCACAAATATTATGCTGAAGTATGTTTCCTCATTTTGGAGCCAAGCAGGCCATGTTCACGATAAAGTCGCAGCACTATATTGGGGGTCCCTTCTCTGCTCTGGAATCCGACACGGTGTCAGCTGTGCTGAGGGGCCTGGCAGCAGGAGGAGACGGCAGGCCATGGGTGCTCGGGACCACGGTGCCAGCTCTGACGTGCAATTCTGTGATTGTGGCGACTGGCAGCGCCTGAAAGTGCCCTTCTCCCACCTCCTCTCCTGGCCGGGCTGCGGGGCACAGGATCCAGGGACCCTCTTTCTAACTGAGGGTCGGGCGTGTGCATGAGAACTTGGTAGGGGCCACAAGCAAGCTGCTTATTCAGCCTGTTTTGAGGCCACTTGACAACGGCGGGGGGGGGCGGGGGGGGTGCTGGGAGGTGGTTGTGAAATCAGTCAGTGACTCCGTTTGGGCCCCAGGGCTGGAAAAGGATGCCCGGGAGGCCCCCTGGGCTGTGTCAGTGCCCCAGGGCACCAGGGCTGCTCCACAGGCCCGAGCTGCAGTGTAAGTGTATTTTGTTGGGGGCTCTGGGCAGGAAACGGGAGGTCCGGCCCTCCTGGCCTGTCCTGAGTGAGTGGCCTCTGTTCCCTGCATCTGGTGACAATGATTTGGACAAGGAGCAGACACAGAGGGGCCCCCATCCCACCTTGGATCCCTGAGCCCCCTTCCCCCCAGGGAAGCTCATCTGGGCTCCTGTACAGGGCCTCAGGGAAGGATGAGTTCTTGAGAAAAGCTTGCAAGGAAAGGGAGAGCCAGCGGGCAGAAGGGCTGTTGCTGTGAATGGAACAGGAAGCCTGGCCTCCCTGGGGGGCTGTGGGTGTGCAGCCCCACCCTGTTTCCTGTCAGAGGGCGTGTGCCCAAGGAGCCGCAGGGCGCCCTTGGCTGCCCTGAAACCTGCCCCAGGGGTGGTGTGCAGCGTGCAGCTACTGACCTCAGGCCCCTGGGAGGGCACCTCTCCAGCCGCCGCCACCGCTTAGCCCACAGCATGCGGCTGAGAGCCCACAGCAAACTCACCTTCTCCCTTCTGCCACCACCTCCACCGCCGGCCCCGGACGCCCCTGCCTTCTGCCCTGTGCAGAGGGGTGCAGAGGGCTGAGGTGGGTGCGGAGCCCAGGCTGGGGGAGCGCCCTGAGGCCTACGTGGAGAAAGGGTCCCCAGTCTGCCTTGGGGACAACGTCCCCGAGTTCCCAAGAGGAGCCAGCCCGGTGTGCCAGTCCCCAGCGCGTCCCCAAGGGGGCGAGGGGAGAGGGAGGGGAAGGACAAGAGCACCCCGAATTTTAGAAAATCCACAATACATTTTCTGATCTCTTCCCTTCCTCCTTCCCTGCCTCCCCCTCCCCTCCACCCTCTCCCCACACTAGGACACCGTCAGAAACTAGACGATCAGACCAAGCCCGGGAGCTTGTCCTTTTCCGAGCGGCTCAGTGAACTGGAGCAGCTGCGGCGTTCGGCCATGAGGGTCAGCCCACACCACCCAGCCCCCACACCCAACCCTCGGGCCTCCTTGAATCACTCCACTGCCTTTAACCCTCAGCCTCAGAGTCAGATGCAGGGTAAGTACCTGGGCGAGCCCGCCACCCGCCTCGCCCTCGGGCAGAGCCCACCCAGACCCAATCCTGTCTTCTCCTCTGGGCTCAGAGGGCAGTCCCCACGCCAGCAGCCCGCGGGCTGGTTCCGCACGCAGTCTTGGGCAGCCCAGGCCCGCTGAGTTCCATCTGCGTAGTAGCGACCCCTGGATCGAGAGGCACTGCAGCGCAGGATAGAGAGACCGTGGGGAGAGACGTGTAGATAACAGCCTGGCCAGCTGTGCTGACCTACTAGGCTGGAAGACAGACACACACACACAGCCCCCAGGCCAGGTGCAGGCCAGGCTGTTTCAAGTTGTTATTGTAGTCCCCTTATTTGGGGGTTTGTATCTAATACACATTCTTTTGAAAATATAGAGAAGCAGGAGGGCTCTCTGGATGACGTTGCACCAGAGGTGTGATTTGCGATAAATAAACTTGCAATCCAGCAAGAGTGCAGGTCCCCGAGGGCTAGCTGGCCATTGCAAAAACACTGTAAAATGTAATAATTGCCTAAAACCCACCGTGCCAGATGCGATAATGCACAAAGCTCACGGGCACTGAGAACCACTGACGTCAAGGGGTGTTTGCACTGCGATACCATCTCACGTTTCCAAAATGCAGCCGTCTTCTCCAGGCCGCGCGGGCCACCACTTGCTCGTACCACAGGGTCACAGTCAGAGCCCTCCCCCCATCCTCCCAAGAGAGCAAGCTGGCTGAACCCAAAGGAAAGATGAGCCACTAGGGGAGGGCAGGCGGCCAGGGAGGGAGGGGCGGACGACGGACTGCTTCTCCCCTGGGGCAGCAGAATTAGCTTCCCTGGGCGTTTGCTCTCTCAGTTGCATTGAGTTCTTTGGGGCTTTCGGGTGAGAACTCCCTTTGGGGGTCGGCCCACGATGGGGGCTGTCAGTTATGTTTCCGCGGAAGGTTCGTTTATTTGAGGGAGGTTTCCCGGAAGGGACCGTGCCCGCAGCTGGGAAGCGACCTGTCTGGGGAGCAGCCCTTTACGTACACGCAGAAACCGGAAGCTGGACTGGGGGTGGGGGGCTCCCTCTCTTCGACAGTCTCAGGTATATTTAGGAAGAGGTCCCCTAAGACCGTTGGTTTCCTGGCGCTTAATAATCATGAATACTGATCCGAAATTTGCATATTGATTTTTTCGCAATGCCAGCATGCGGGTGTGCGGGGTAAATGAGAGCTAGTGGCATGTTCGGTGGGAGAGATGTGGGCTCGTGTGAAATGATGCTTTCTTCTAAACGCTGACGGGCATGAGCGTCCCGAGGAGGTCCCTTGATTGGCATTTAGGGCCATTTACATTCATCTGCGTCATCATCAGGACTCCCTGGGCACACGGTTTTCTTCTTCTCTCGAGGCGTGACCCACCATTTACGCCACTGGCACACGGACGGGTCTGTCTTTCCCTGCTGATGTCACAGCCAGAAAGATGGAGCATTTTTAGAGGCCACAGAAAATTCAGCCACATGGGAGCAAGTTGAAATTGTCGCTGTGACATGAGCTCAGTTTCACACAGCTCTGGTGAGGAGTGAATCATGTGTGATCTCCCTCCTCATCAGATGCGCTCTTTGGACCCGAAAGGAAGAGGGGCGGGACTGGGGGGAGGAATTCTTGTCCTCCGCCGTCAGCAGCTCCTGGGTGGAGGCGCTGCGGGGCCGGGCATTCCTCGACCTTTCAGGATGCTCTCCGCTCAGCGGGGGGTCAGATTTAACAGGCAGCATCACCCTTTCTTGCTCCTTTGATGAACTCCTTGCTTCTGCGGCGTTAAGTGCTGACAGCGCACATTCGTGTCCCGGGGACTCAGGGGCTGCCCCGCAGGGTGCGTTAACCGGGTGGCCACTGAATTCTCTTTCCAAAGTGTGATCAGATAGCCAGCCCTTCGCTTGTTAGTCAGTAAGGACGAATTCTCCAAAATAAGTGTCCAAGATCTTTTCCTATAAAACTACTTTCCCTTTTTCCTTCTGGTTTTTTGTGGGGGGTTTGGGGGGCAGGGGGAGGGGTGTAAGAAAATGCTCTTCTGCCCCAGTCACGTTTTGAGCAGACCCTTGGGATTTCCCCCCCCGGATATTAGAAAGTTAACAGAGATAATGGTAAAGCCTCTTCTGGCCAGAACCCTGGTTTTGATCTCGACAGGTGGGAAGAAGGTTCTTTCCCTGGCTTGGCACTCAAGCCTCTGTAACGGGCGTGAGGAGCCGCTGTACCTAAAAAGCCAGCCCAGTTTGTGGCTGTCCCTGAAAGGCGGCCGCCCCGTAAGAAGGACACGCCCAGCAGCGACAGCAGCCCTGCGGCAGTGACGTTGGCTGCGGGTGTGTGCGTGTTTTCGGCACGTGGGCCCGTCCCCTGCCAGGGGCTCCCAGAGACCCTGGGTCCATAGAGAGGCCGGGAACCCTGTCCTGCTGGGACTCCACTTGGGGGGTTCCCCTCGTCCCCTTGACTCTGTCAGTAGTGACTTATCTAGAATCAGATGTGTCTGAGAATCACTCCAGACGGACCCCTCCAGCTGTCCGCAGCAGGGTCCAGAAGGACACGGGGGGCAGGCTGCCGTGCCACCAAGCCGCTGTCAAGGTGTGGGGGTTGTAACCGTGACAGGGTGAGGTGACATTCAGCTTCCCCGTCCTACCGGGTCTCAAAATAGAACAGAGAGCCGGTTCGTCATGGGTGCAGGCTCACGCAAGTCAGGGCGTTATCGTGGCCGTCCACAGCTGAGGCGTAGCATTCTCTTGCAGCCACGGGAAGGAAAAAGGGCATGTGTCCTTTTAGAAGATGGAATGGGGCAGATGCTCGAAAGATAAGGTGCTGATGTCAACTCGGCCGCACCTCCTCCCGCACAGAGATGGCTTCGGGCATCCGGGCCGGCCTGGGTTACCGAACGTGATGAGCCACGTTCACGGTCGCGCCATCTGCACCTTTCTGGGAAAGGGGCTGGAGGGAGACCTGGGGCAGAGAACCAGAGAAGCCAGAGACAGGGAGGCCAGTTTGGTGGTTCTTGTGTGTGCTGCCCCGAACCTCCAAGCATGAGGTTTACGACTTTCGTCTGACCGGTTATGATACAGTTTGGCTTGGGTCTGACTTCTCCATACATCAGTCTGCTCTCACCACAATTCCACGATGTGGTTTGCAGACAGAGAAGCTGAACTTGAGGTTTATAGTCGCTCCACATCTCCATGATGGGAAGTGACAGACAGACTCACACCGGGGCCGTTCTGGCCACAAGCCGGTGCTGACGGGCTGGCCGGTCCCCTGGGCCCGCACACCAGGACCAAGGATCCATTAGCCGCGGGGGACTCGCTGAGGCCAGTGGGCTGTGGGGGACGCGCCGGGCTGCTTGCTCACTCGCTCGTTTCACAGTCCTGTGTTGAATGTGCTCTGTCATCATCAGAGTTGATGATGACAGTAACTTCAGGGCCAGACTCTGGCAGACGCCTTAGTAAATCGCCTCCTTGGGGGACGTGGTCGTTTGTTTTCAAAGGCGGGAGTAAAGAAAACTCAAAACTTGAGCGAAGGAAGCATGGGGGGAGGGCAGAGGCCGCAGCCACTCTTTGCTTGCTGTTTGGGGGTGATGTGGGCACCCAAGCCTTCTTGATGTCCAAACCCCGGCAACGCCTGCACGGCCTTCAGGAGTGTGGGCACCTCGCTGTGGGGGTTCCATGTGGCCGGGGGACCCCTACCTCTCCAATCATTTCCTGATACTTCGTATTCCAAACGGTTGTTGTTTTAGAAGGGAGTTTCCCCAAACGTTGAGGTGACTTTGGAAAGACCACGTTCTTTGTGAAGCTCTTTGAGATGCGGAATCAACTTTGTTTCTCAGCCCCACCGGGTTACTCAGAGTAAATCTTCCCACTCTCCCGGAGGAGAGGAGATAAAACTGCTTTCCAGCCTTGGGGTTGAAAAGTCAAACTGCACAGCGTGTCTCTCTCTCCCCCTCCACCCCCACCCCAGGCAACGCTAAAAGTTCAAAAACAAACTATGGGTGGAGGCGGCTTGGTCGCCTTGGACGGAGCGGCTGTGATCAAACACCAGGACTTCTTGTATCTAAATCTGCAAGTGGCCATTCAATGGTTACGCAAAGCAAACTCCTCAGCGCGCTAGAAACCAACTTATAAGGCATGGTGTAAACAGGAAACGTGAATGACTTAAAAATCACTGTTACCTAGGTTGTAGCAGAGTTCAAGGGCTTTTCAAGGTCGACATCGGCTTCCTACACTGAAAACAAGCCTGAGTCGGGTGTGTTCTTATGAATAAATAAAAACCACTGAATAAATGTAAGAAGGGAGAGAGGGAGGGAGGGAGGGAGGAAGGGAAGGGAGGCAGAGGGGTGTGGGCCCGCCTCCTCCCCAGCAGGCTGAGAGGTGGCAGCTGGTGGGATAGAAGCCCTCTCAGGCCGGGACTGAGAGCCCCGGTGCTGTTCGCTGTGTCCTTGGCCGGTGCGGCATGAACTGTAAGTCTGCGGAACCTCTGCAAAGCTCGTGTCTGTGCCTTGCACGGTAGGCGTTCGGCAAAGGGGAAAGACAGGTGGGGAGAAAGGCGAGTCTTTGCTTTCTTCCTTGCAGACGGCCCTGAGGTGGCGCAGGGTGGCGGCGGCCTCACGCTTCCCCTCCACGCGCTCGCTAGGGGCAGGCACCGTCACCAACACGCAACACTCCGAACGGCCTGCTCGGCGCTGTGACGTGTTCACGAGCAGCTCACAGCTGAGGGCTTGACAGGCCCTCCAGAGCGATGCCGCGCCGGCCAGCCGCCACGGGCCATGTTTTCCAGAGCGTTCTGTCAGTGCCTGCTGGACATCTTTTCTAATTAAGAGAAAGAGGGGTTCACTTGAGGCTTGATCTTCGTGATAAAATACTCCCTCCGTGGACTTGGTATGTTCCGACCTTCCCCTCGTTGCAATCTGTAGGCCACGGCAGCGTGCACACACGTCGGTTTTTGGCAAAGCCGCAGTCGGAGCACGTGTTTGATGCTGGTGCTCAGACAGCAGGCGGACGGCGCCGAGCGTCTGACCGCCGGGAGAGGTGGCAGAGCTCGGTGGCCAGGAGCGGGGTCCCCGCGGTCAGACTGCCCTGGTCAGAAGCTGTCCCCCAGAAATTTTCACAAGGGACTGGACCTCTTAGAGCCTCGATTTCCTTATCTGCAAAATGGGAGGAATTACATTTGTAGATCCCCCGACCACTGCGAACCATGAAAGCCAGCCCGTGATCCATATCGGCAGCACCAGTTCCTGTGGCCACCGTGACAAATGACCATCAACTTGGCGGCTTTAAAAAGCAGAAACGTACTCTCCCACCGTCCGGGAGGCCGGAAGTCAGAGATCTAGGTGTCTGCAGGGCCGCGCTCCCCCTGAAGGCCCTGGGGAGGAGCCCTCCTGCCTCTCCCAACCTCTGGTGGCCCCAGGCCTTCCTCGGCTTGTGACCACATCGCTCCCATCTCTTCTCCATCTTCACAGGGCCTTCTCCTCTGCGTCAGCTCCGCTTTTGCCTCTCGCAAGGACACTGGTCCCTGACTCAGCCCCACACAGATAACCCCGTATGACCTCCCCACGGCCTTCCCTTCCTGACATCTGAATAGACTCTTTTCTTCCAAACAAGGCCACACTCGCAGCTCCAGGAGTCAGGACAGAAACCCATCTTCCGGTGGGGGCAGGGGAGGGCGCCGTTCTACCCCACACGCTGCAGTAGAAGAGGTCGGGGGCGCCAGGCAAGCCCGGATGTGACTTTCCGTGTCCGACCCCCAGAACAGATGTTAAGTGGAACAGATGTGGACCCCGTGGCCTGTGCCTGAAAGCCTGGGTCACGCCTGCTAGGACTGCCAGCCAGGCGGGTAGGCGGCTGCTCTTGCTCGCTTATCGATGACATCAGGCGTTTCTCAGTATTATTCTCTGCAGCGCCGATGCAGGTAGTGAGTGTCCTGAGAGGCTGGGGGGGCCTCCTGCCCTGCCCCCTAAAGCTCATGGCATCGCGGGTGGTAAGCAAGCATAGGGACAGAAGAGGGCATGGGGACTCACGATTTTTACCTCCTGGAACAGTTGTTTTTGAACCGGTGCCTTTCTGGTTTTGTTTTTACTTCATTTGTTTCTAGAGAGAGGGGAAGGGAGAGAGAAAGAGAGGGAGAGAAACGCTGATAGGAGAGAGACACATCAGTCTGTTGCCTCTCGTGCGCCCCCCAACCGAGCGCACAACCCAGGCGTGCATCCTGACCGAGAATCGAACCTGCAGCGCTTCGCCTTGCGGGACGATGCTCCAGCCCACTGAGCCACGCAGCTCAGGGCTGTTTTGTTTTTAAGTGGCTTTGTTGCAAGGCATCGTTGACCAGACACCCACTTTGAAAGGCTGGTGACACCCTTTGCATGTCCCATCATCCCAAATTGACAAACCAGTGGAAGCGGCCTTCCAGACGCGGCTGTTTTGAAGAGGTGTGGACTGCCGTTGCGAAGTGGAACCCAAGTTTACCAAAAGTCCGCACCAGGAGAGGCGCAAACAACACAGGCTGGTGGGAAAAAGCGGCTCTGGTCAGGAAACAGCCCGTGCATTCCTGTGCGCCGCAGTTCCCCACGCGGAGTTGGCTTTCCTCGCTCGCACGCTTTCCCGACACGGGGCAGCACAAGGGCAGGCCGGCCGTGATTCGGCTTTTTTAGGGCTCTTTAAAATCCAGCGTGGGCTATATGGATGGTGCTGGGGCGCTGCCGAGATTTCCGCTTGTCCCTCTCCGGCCTGCAGAGCGCCACGGGGAGCGGGGGGCGGGCACAGGTACGAAGACGGGTTCCCTGGCCTCTGTTGTCCAGAGCCACCCCGGTCTCTTTAGATTACATTTCCCCAATTCAGTTTCAAAGCCTCAGCCCCACCATGAGCATTCTCATTATTGAACAATCACCTTCAGAGCAGTAGAACAACCCGATTGTCACAGAGATTAAATGTACAGATTGCAAAACGCAGGTAAATAAAATCTTCGCTGACAAACCAGTTTCTTGCCGTAGACTTTTCTCCATAATCTCCTTCTGGCAGAACATTTTCTGTTTCGATACCAGAGATTCAGTTACCAACGGCAGTAAATAAAACAAAATTAAAAAAAAATTAATACAGAACTCACCCCAAAGACAAACACTGGCCAGTCCCGTGGGTGGGAAAAGGGGAGTGCGGCTGTTCTTACCAGTTCCTCTTTGATTTCTAAGCTCTGGAAAGTGCTCAGGTTGTGCGCGCCAGTTCAGGCCCCTAGGTGACACGCAGTGTAACATTCATGTTCAGAAGAAATAAGCATTTTCGAGAGAAAGCGGAACTTTGGCCCCAAGTCCCTCCACGAGCCGAGAGCAGGAGACGGTGGGCAGAAGAGACGGTCACTTCCTCCAGACTCGGGCGCCAGGGCCACCGTCCTGGGCACCCGTGTGTCTCACCCCACCTCAGGGTCGTGTTCAGCGTCTAGAACCTTCCGAAGACAGGCTCAAGATTTCAAAAGACACCTGCAGCCGTAATCAAGAGCAGGAGTTAACCAGCCCTTTGGCGAAGGTGATTTCCCTTCAGGGAGAGCTCCCTACTTTTCCAGCCAGAAGGAGTGTGGACAACAAGCGGGGGAGGAGCTGGGGGCTTCGGACCTGTCACCTCAGGTCACCTCGCCGCTGTCAGGAGCTCCTGGAACGGAGGCTGAAGCGCACGCTGCGACCTGGAACGCTGTGCACGCCACCTCGCCTGTCTTCTCCTCCCGCCATCGCTGACTGGGACCCCTGAGCCGGAGGAATCGGTCCTGATGACCGGTTCGAGATTCGGGCCGCTGTTGTGCCGAGCCCATAAAGAGGGTGCTCCTCGACCCTTCAGCTTTGGGCTTTGGGTGCAACCACGTTGCAGCCCCAACAGCAAAGCACCCCTTGGGAAGGCCCGGTGTGAGTCAGCACCACCCCGGGCGTCAGCAGCTCACCCATCTGTCCATCTGTCCGTCCATCCCTCCAGAGCAGTCAAGTCTCCCAGCCCTATCCCTTCCACCTCCCTCAGGGGAAAGAGCCCGCAGTTCTGAGAGCTTTGTGTGCCCAACTTGGGCCGTCCCGGGGCCAAATCCAAGACGCGGAGAACCTGTGCCCCATGGCTCCTCCTTCCGTCTTTGGAAGCGCTGCCTACGTACACTGGCTGAGAGGATCAGGGTGAAAAGGGAGGAAGAAATCATTCGCCTCGCGATTGCACTTCAGGGAGTTGCAGGTCATGCCCGGGAGCAAACGAGGTTGCTCCGTGAAGTCCCGCGGGGCTGCGCGCTGCTGTGGCCACTCCCGCTCCATTGGTGAGCACGTCTCTGCACGTATCAGATGGCAGGTTCCAGAATGATAGAGTTATCGCCATATCCGTGAAAGTCAGCAACCAGCTCAAGGGCTACAGGTGGCATGTCTGCCCGCTCGGTGCTTTCCTGGGGTCACTGCTCTCCAGGTCTGCTCCTCCTCGTCAAATGCCCGCTCTGGGGGCAACCGTGATGGCCTGAGTTTTAAGCCACGCTTCTGAGGGTCATCCAGGAGGGCTGTCCAAGACGTGTTTGGAACAGGCAAACACTACCCACCCCTAGCTTTGAAACCACAGCATTCGTGTGGACGGCCTCTCCGTCTGGCTGGTGGTGAGGACAGTTGCTGCAGCCAGAGGATGGGCAGGACGCGCTGCCTGGCTCCCACGCCTACCAAAGCCTGTAGCAAAGGGATGATGGCTCCCGCGGGTGGGATGGACTGCCGCTGTTGGCTGGCTCAGGCCCCGCCCACACCCACCACAAGGTGGTCCTCAGGGTCCCGCCTGCAAAGCACTGGGCAGCCACGTGACCCGGCGCTGTCCTGGTTGTTGGACACCAGGTCCCAGCCCCGGGCCTGCCATGTGAGTGGGTAGCCAGGTGACTCCTGAACGCTGACAGTGTGTCCTTCTGGGTGGTGCACTGCAGTCGCCGGGGACTGACGGTCCCCTGTAGCGTTCCCGGGGGACCAGCAGGGATGGCCCGGAGCCCGCCACTCCGCTGCCCCTGATTCCGAGGCTTATTTCTGGTATTATTTTTGCCACGTGATTGGCTTTTCTGTGCCACCGTGTGTTGGTAAATGAGAGAGGCCATGGCCCGGACGTGGATCTGTTTAATTTAATATGATTTTCCACAAATTACAAAGCGTGACTTTAAAATTGAATTTGTACAGACTTACAGATGGCCAGTTCAGGTGGGAAGGAGCGGAAATCTTGTTGTTCTTACTCCAGAATCCCCTTGAGATTTCCTCATTGGATTCTTTCACGCGTTGGGGGGCGGGTGGGGGAGATGTCTTAAGGTCTATAAGGAATGTCCCTTCTTTTTCAAACATGTCTCCGTGGTCATGCCTGGGTCACGGAGGGAGACAGAGGGACCCGGAGGTGTGAAGACAGAAAACCAGTTCCTCTGCCTCTGTCCCACCCATCAGGGAAAGCTGCTCCTTCCGCCTGTGGCGAGGAGGGGCTCGGGGAAAGCATGGCGCCCCCAGAGCACGCTGACGAGGGAAGCAGGGTCTGGAGCCATAAACTGATGCTGAAATCGCTGTGGCAGATAATGGAGGCGGATTTCGGAATGCAGGGTGGCCACTCCCTGGTTGTGGGATCTGCAAGGGCTGCCACGTTCTCTG